>SNQJ01S0028203.1:18216-36942 GCA_010110895.2 Picea sitchensis | reverse complement strand
TGACTTCGAGAGACAGCACTTAGGCATAGTCAGTGCTGCTGATTGTAACTGTTGAGTCTAAGAGGGAGTGTTAAATATATTGTACCCTCAACTATATCCGTACACTGCCAGCTATACTGGATAGTTGTACTTTTTATTTCTGTCTTGCTTTGAGCATATATAAGCTCAGCTATTTCCTATTGTTAGGAGTACTTCTGAATCTCTTCAGAACTCTTCTGTATTTCTTCATACATTTGAATATACTATTCTTTTCTCTCTGCAATTCTCTTTGCTCCACAATTTATCAAATTGAAGCAAATTCATATTGAAAATAAAATAAAGCAAGTTCCTATTCAAAACAAAATAGGAGATGCATTTTAATATTTCTAACAAGTATTCCAACTTACAATTAAATAACCTTTTATGATTTTTTTCTAAATAGCTTACCCCTCATCATTTTGCTCTATATATGTTAAGGTTTTAAATTCGTAGTTAAAAGAAAAAATATTCTATGTGATAGATAGAGGATTTTTTTATTATATTATGAATGGATTAAGCTTTTTGTTGGATGTAGATATAATTGTTGTAATTTTTTTATGTCATAACATTTATTATGATTAAATAATTTTTCATTATTATTACTATTTTGTTTTAATTAATCATTCAAATTTGCATCTTTAGTTTTAGTTTTAGTTAAAGAGTAACTTTCTTTAGCGGCAAACTAAGCCCACATATCCATGACAATTGATAATAGGTCTAATTGGGACCTCTGATTCGGGAGCTATCCGCGGAATTTTTTTCCCTAAGTATTAGCCCCATGACATAACTAAAAGGAATCCCACCTTAGATTAATAAATTAGGCATGAATTGTTTAAAAACATTTTTGGAAATATAAGGATACTCTCTATTGTATATTGCTAGTTAATTCTATTTATATTCTCATGATTAATCTTTTTTAAATACTTTAGTGTATGAATTCATAAATACTTTAGTGTATGAGTTCATTAATTAAGTGAAATTTAGATGTGATTTAGATAAATCATATCAATGAGTATGTACAATGTCCCTTTGATTTTGTTAAGGATATATATTTCGAAATATCTAGACGTTAGATTGAGCTTTAATATAGCTAGATGTTAATTGAGACATAACATGGGTATATATTTAGAAATATGATTGATATTTGGATTGAGTTTTAATATGGGTTGATTTTAATGGGATAATTTATTAATGGTCATTAACTAATAATAGAAGTTCATGATGATAGAGACATTCCATTTAATTATATCATTTTTATTGATTAGCATTATTTTAGGTAAATTTTATTGAATTGTTTTGGAAGAGAATACTGGTCTTTGGATAGAGAGTTAGTAAAAGAACTAAAGGTTACAGGCTGAGTTTAGGAGATATTATTCAACTTTGTACCATCTTGTTATCTTTAGGATCATTGCACAAGAGTTCCCCAATACTAAAACAAATCTTTTTGTTGTTTTGTTGACTTTATAAAATATTTTGACACCGTTCTTACAAAAAACATTTGGGATAGGTTGGAAGATATGAAAGTGTCTTTCGAGTTGAGGGTTACTGCAATAAGGTTGTATGATAATTTTTTTACCAAGTTTAAGAACACCAAGGGAAGGTAGAAAGAAATTCACTACAATATTGGAGTCATGTCGTGTGTCTCCTACATTTTTGGCATATAAATTGATAAACTAGAAGATTGCTTGGACAAAGAAGGTTGTGTTGGCCCTGATCTCACTCGTATAGTCATCAATGTTCATATTTATGTTGATGATATCATTCTTATGGAGAGGAGTCCCAACGATCTTGGAACACAACTAAGAATCCTCAAGGATTTTTTCTCCAATATGAGTATGACTATTAACACTGACAATACTAAGGTCATGATGATTAAATCCAATAAGATAACTTATGATATCTTTGTATATGACAATAAGAGCTTATAGGAAGTGAATTCATACAAATATCTTGGAATCTATATTCACCACAAGCTCAACTGGAATTATAGCATTTAAAAAAGGATTATTGGGGGATGTAAAGCTTATTATGGGCTTGAAAACAATTGTAAATTGATCGATATTTGGATTTGAGATAAGAAGAAGATCCTCTTTGAGAATATTTTTATTCCTTTTATTATATATGGATGTAAAGTCTAGGGATGTAGTATCTCTTGTGAATCCTGGAGAAAGATAGAGAAAATACAAACAAATTTTATAACCTATAATCTAAAAATTAAAGGAAATATGCCATATCCCATCATCCTCTTAGAGACAAACATTTTTCTCATTGAGAGCACAACTATGTATAGATATCTATTGTATAATAACAAGTTAAACAACATGGAAGACAAGAGGCTTCCTAAAATTTCTTCTAATTACATAAGTAACCACCTTTGACTCAAGCGTGGTTGGCATAAAGATGTCAAGACTTGGCTAAGCCATTGGGAAATCGTGTAAGATGCCATTTCACAGAATAAGGATACTATTAAAAATATCATTAAATCAAAATTTAAGGAGAAATTTTGGTGTGATAAAGAGTAATCACATTGAACTCAAGCGGGGTTGGTGTAAAGATGTCAAGTCTTGGCTAAGCCATTGGGAAATCATGGAAGATACCATTTCACATAAGGATACTATTAAAAATGTCATTAAATCAAAATTTAAGGAGAAAATTTGGTGTGATAAAGAGTAACCACCTTCAACTTAGGCGGAGTTGGCATAAAGATGTCGAGTTTTGACTATGTCATTGGGAAATCATGGAAGGATAAGAACAAATTCTCACGAGTTTCATAGTGAAATTGGGCGTTGTTCAATCCTAAAACACCCTCGGACAAAAGACTATGTCACCTTTGTGACACTAAGAAGGTTGAAGATGAAAAATATTGTCTTAGATATACTGGGATTAGATCTCAATTTAAAAATATTTGTCACACTATCAACCTCCCTAACCTTTTAACTCAACAAAACTATGGTGATCATGGAAATCTTTCGTTAATTCTTTTGGAGCACACAAACAAAATTCTAAAAAATTGCAAGTAATCCCTACCCCAAGTCACATGATTTGATTCAGGTTTGAGTTTAGATTCCAGTTCGAATTTTCCAATAAAGTAAATATTAGTGAAGTTTCCCAAATTTTAATGAACTTAATCATCATCACCCTATATATATATATATATATATATATATATATATATTTGATAAAATAAATCTCAAAGAAACATATAACAAGTATTATTGTCTCTTTATCCATCTTAATACATTTAAAAATTTAAATCCTTTATGCTTCTCTGGTTTTGAATTTGGGAGAAAACACCCGTTCTTAATCATTAGAACGACTCAAATTACACAATAAAAAATTCCTACTTATAACTCAACCAATAAAAATACATAATCACATTACCCAAATGAAAATGATATAGGATGGCCATTACTATGAAATAAACATATATTGGCAAGGCAGTTGCAAGAAATGGATGTTCGAATGCCTTTTGACGAGGTCACAAAATAAAATAATCCTATAGATAGATGAGCTCCGGTTCTCAAAAAGCTTTATCATCCGTTCAATGTGGATTGAGCTCAGTCCTTCCAAAAAGGAGGGAACTGAGATCTCCGAGGTTGCACAATAACCAACAACTAAGGAAATTAAGTACGATGTAAAGGTGAAAAAGAGCGCCATATCGTACCATATGCTATGAAGGAATGAAAACCCACATGATGAGAATGTTAATAAATTACACTCATTTCTTATTACAGGTACATCTATTGGTAATGGGCACAATTAATGATCTTTTAATCTTATTTAACCTTAAACCCTAATCTGATGAATACACATTCAAGATGCTAACATATTTTTAGTCGTCCTCCAAAATCAATGAGCCAGATTTATTGCTCATAACTTCCTTGCATTTATGAAGGCATCCTTAACATGTTTACTTTTTTACATTTACCTAATCATATTAATTACTGTAAGACCATGTGATTGCCACGTTAAGATGATTAACACATATTAATATCTATGCAAGATTTTATTACCACATTTCAATAATTAGCAGTCACTACATCAAATGGATTGCACATATTAAATGGGAATAATTAGCAGTCACTACATCAAATGGATTGCACATATTAAATGGGATGTGAAGCATGGCCACGTTTGACCTACGTTTCTAGCCTACTAAGGGTGGAGCTGAATCGTGAACCCTGACCATGTTTGGCCTACGTTTCTGGCCTATTAAGGATAGAGCTGAATCGATATACGTCGATTCCATGACCTGCCCATTCATTTCTGTGAGCGTTTCACCTTAAATAATTACCTCCTACGCATGTTTTTCCCATTTAAATAATTACCAGTTTAAAGATAGCTGCATGTGCCACGCATTTTGTGAGCCGTTTCGCCTCCTATGCATGTTTTCCCACCTACTAAGCTTAAATAATTACCAGGCTATAACCGCATTTGCCAATTTACTATTTTTTAAATTTAGAGACAGTCGCATGCACACGAAAATAACTATTATTGTTTACACGGGCAAGGGCGCTGGAAATTTCTCGCCAAAGCAGTCGGTATGTAATAATAAACCTTTGTGAATACATACATCTATGATTGGTTAACATCTGCAGGGGAAATTTTGATTGTTTTTTGTGTCATGGATTCTTATTATGCTATGTAATGACCAGTTACAGAAAGCACACACATCAATTTGCAGGTCTAAAGAGAACTGAAAAGAGCTACAGACTAAAGTGGCTTAACTATCTCCGGCCCGATCTCAAATGCAACAAGATCAATCCTGAATAGAAGCATATGATTATCAAGCTCCACGACCTTTCGAGGAATAGGTACGTACTCATAAAATTAGACTTGCACAAGATTATATGCAATATGCACAAGATTTTGTGTGATTTACGAATATGCAATAAAGATGAATATTATATGGAATATATGCAATAAACTATTTGTTCTTTACGAATTGATATATACATTAACAATTGTCGTCGGAATACCGCACATGTAACCCTTGTCATTAAATGGTTGGACATGGAAACAGGCTGTAATATGTTATATAAATTCCATTCAATGGCCGTTAAATTCCATTGTTTTCCATATCTCAATTCCATTCAGTCCATTAGGTGGTCGATAAATTCCATTCTAAATGATTTACGGCTCAAATAATTTATTTAAACGGTTTCATATCTATCAACTCAATTGGGTGGCCCATAAATTGCATTCTTTCATTCGTCCATTTAGTAGTAGATATATGCTTGGCCAATCAATTCCATTCGATAGTGGAATTATAGAGATATGTGCTCTACACGCATATTTACAGAAGGTTTGTTACATAGAACTGTGGTCCGCACTCACAAATAGTTCTGGAGGAAATCAAAGTTTGGTATATGCTTTGATATAATTTTTTAGTATACCAATTTTTTTTCATTGTTTTGGCGTTAGGGCTGTGTACCTTTTTTTCACAATTTTCTCTCTAGGGTTGTCATTGTTTTGGCTTTAGGGTTAGGATTTTAATTTTTTTTTACAGATGGTTTTAACCATAACCATGTAGACATTGAATTTCATATACGACCCATGAATGTTGAGCCAAACCACGGGTATCCAAGACCCTCTGTAATTCTTGCGGCCACGGGTTCATATCCGCCATACTCATCCCAAATACAGGCTGCAATAGCTCATACTCACCCAAATGTGTGAGAGTGATATAATATTGTGATTGATCACTCGATATAACCATCAAAATAACGAATGTTGGTCTGATTCATACTACCCATGACTTATGACCGTCTGTGATTGAATCATGTCTCCACTGCTTGTTGTTCGTGCAGGGTCATAATACAAAAGAGTGTAAACCAACAATGATAAACAAATTTCTAAATGGTAAAATATGTTTTATATTTATCCTAATTCAACATTTGCAACATCAAATGGCCAATCTTATCTTACATTTGATAATATTTCAGCGTCAGTATATGTTCTCTTATGAATTATAGAGATATGTGGTCTCCACGCATATTTACAGAAGGTTTTTTACATAGAAATGTGGTCCGTGCTCACAAATAGTTCTGGAGGAACTCAAGGTTTATCTTCTTTGATATAATTTTTTAGTATAGCAATTTTTTTTCATTGTTTTGGTGTTAGGGTTGTGTACCTTTTTTTCACAGTTTTGTCTCTAGGGTTGTCATTGTTTTTGCTTTAGGGTTAGGATTTTAATTTTTTTGACAGTTGGTTTTAACCATAACCATGTAGACATTGAATTTCATATAATACCCATGAATGTTGAGCCAAACCATGGGTATCCAAGACCCTCTGTAATTCTTGTGGCCACGGGTTCATATCCGCCATACTCATCCCAAATACAGGCTCACAATAGCTCACACTCACCCAAATGTGTGAGAGTGATATAATATTTTGATTGATCACTCGATATAACAATCAAAATGACAGATGTTGTTCTGATTCATACTGCCCATGACTTATGACTTATTGTTCCTGCACGGGCATAATACAAAAGAGTGTAAACCAACAATGATAAAAAAAAATTCTAAATGGTAAAATATGTTTTATATTTATCCTACTTCAACATTTGCAACATCAAATGGCCAATATTATCTTACAGTTGATAATATTTCACTGTCGGTATATGTTCTCTTAATTGTTATCATTATGTTTATGTTTAGTACTTCATGTTAATTGGTGTTCATATGTTATCTTGCAAGTTATCATATTCTTGCAAGTTTATGTTCTCTTATTTTTTATCATTATGTTTATGTTTAATACTTCATGTTAATTGGTGTTCATATGTTCATATTGGTGTTCATATGTTATCTTGGAAGTAACAAAAATACTTGTCAAAGAGATCTGCATGCATCAAACAAAGTAAAAGGAACAAAATTAGCCACGATCATGTGGAAAGTTCTTCACTACATGAATCTATGTTACAATGTCCTTACAAATGACTTGATCACTCAAAAGATCTCGGATGGGACAAAAGTTGATGTTTTAATAGTTTTCAATGAAGTGATTAGCACAATCACATTATAATGTTTATCAATCATAATCAATCATTATTAATTATAATTGAATGACTCTTTATCATAATTGCAATTAATGTTTATTATTATTAATCATAATTGAATGACTCTTTATCGTAATTGCAATAACACTTTATCATTCTATATCATGTAAGCATGTAAAAGTTTGAACTACAAGGTTTTTGGGTTAGAGTCTTGCATCTTGAGTTGACATGATAAATAAAAATTTAAGTTTCATGTTTATTCATTACATTCTTACAATTTAGACTTTTAGATTACCCTAATAGTGAATGAATTGGAAGAAATTTAATGAATTGGAAGAAAATTAATTTGCTTGGATTATTATTCTATATATGTTCACTAAAAATTGTTTAGCGCTCATCTTAAAATTGACAATAGTATTCCACATGGAAAGGAAAGAAAAATGTGTTAGGTGGAATGCACTAAGAAGATAAAACTATTTAGCGATCATCTTAAAATTGACAATAGTATTCCACATGGAAAGGAAAGAAAAATGTGTTAGTTGGAATGCACTGAGAAGAACCAATATATTTTTATTAATATTGACAAACCCTCAACATTAAAAACATAAAACCCAGGACCATAACATGAAAATGTAAATTTGAGGCGGAATGCACATGAGAGAAAGCATCTCCAAAGCCTATATGTTTGCATTAATATTCATGAATGTTTTAAAAGCCAAAACCCTCAACTCGATGGTAACCTTAAAACATTAAAATAATATAAGTTTGTCTATGCATGTCATCTTCATTGATATAAGTTTGTCATCTTCATTGCATTTAGTATAATGGTTATTTGATTTATTAAATTTATATTCACTTGATGCCTATAACTGATATTTCACAAGTGGTTGATTTATATTCACTTGATGCCTAGAATTTATATTCAAATAAAATCTTTCATGCCTAGAAGTGGTTCATTTATTTTACAATATTTATGTTTTAGATTTTATTCTATAAAAGTTATATTCACATTACTCCTATTTTTTGAGTGCTAGGAAACATCTTCACATCGTTATGTATCCAACCATATGGAATTGTTTTCCATTCCATATTTTGGAGCTGATATTTTATTGGCTCCCTTTTTCAGTGTTGACAAAATTTAGAACAGTTTGTAAACACTGGAATGTTATTATACAAACCCCTTCATTCCTCGCACATTGTCATCGACTTTCATGAAATGAATTTGGTTTTCTAATTCCTTTGCTCCATGGTGAGGAAGGTTACTTCATTGGAGCATACCTTCATCAAACTGGACACGTTTGTCGTTTTCATGTGCCATTTATAGATTCCAGCTACACCATTGAATGCATTGCTCAATCCATGATTTTGTTATCTTTACCAACAACATGCTCCCTTACAAAGAATTATTTTGTGATGAATCTATTTACGAAGTCATTCAAAAATATAGGTTCTATATGGGCTGGAGATTGGGGTTTCTTTACACTCTTGGAAAATGTGAGTGCTAGAAAATATGAATGGGTTGTTGTGAAACATATTTTGAACAACATGCAATCAAAGTATTCCATTTGTAGCAGCCTTGATAGGGTGTGGAGGAGTACAAACATTCCTTCTCATGGATCTACACCTCCAAAAGAGGCAATGGTCTATAAAAGTAAAATTTATTAGTTGTATTTGGACAAAGATTATGAAGACTACCCTTACTATGGGTACACAATATATTGGATGGATGTTTTAAATAATTAGTGGGGTTTTTCTTTTGATCCATTCCTAGACATACGATGTATGCCATTGGAATTATACAATAACCAACTTATATGCCTCATAAATGATGGTTCCACCTCTGTTTGGTCTATTGAAGAAGTGGATAATTTTATATTTGGTCAACCAACTATTGAACGAAGTTTGGAGTGTTTTGAGGATGACTGGGGATTCAAATGGAATTTTTTGCAACACCTTTCAACAAACATAAATATAAAATGTCATGGATATCTTCCATTTCGAACAGTGGACGGGATAGTGTTGATGTGCAATAACAATGAAGTTTCACTCATGTTCTATGATTTGAAGACCGGTTCTTGTGTCCCAACAAATATCACAAATGTATCCATGTTACAAAACTCTCGGTTGCGATTTCCATTTCAAGACCAGTGCAATGATCTGATTGAAAATGGAAATGTTATCCCACTACTTCCAAACATGGATTCTGTTGATGACATTCCACCATTGGGAATAGATTTGTTGGCTTAGTCTACTTTTCCTTACTTGTCTTAAAAATATTGATATTCCTTTGTATATTTTCATATTTTTGACTTTCATATTTCACCATTTGGATTATATTTGATATTTTACTTGATTTAGAAATGTTCATATTCCATTATCAATTATGATAATTTTCACTTTCATATCATTGTCATATGGATTGATATAAAGACTGTTTACTAAAGGCACAATATATGTTTACTAAAGATATAAATGTTTACTGAAGGCGCAATATATGCTAAGTTAATCATGATGTATTTTTTCCTTTTGTAGAAATGTCTACTGAAGGCACAAGTAAACGTATTATGAAACGAACTCGTTCTTTGACAACATGTGAGAGGAGAAATGAAATTCATCGTTTACGGTATCAACAAAACAAAGATGCAATAAATGAACCTAGAAGAGCTTTGTATCATACAATAACCACTCGAAATAATATTGAAATTGATTTTCTCGATATTTGTAAGTATCGAAGTTTAGTTGCTATCATGCGAACATCAATACCTGTTGATGTTTCTTTCCCACAATATTTTCATACTCTAGATATTTCTTATGTTCCACAATCTCATAACAATGTTGTCTTCATTGCGGAAAATTCTCATATTCCAAAAGATAATCATGTTCAAAACCTTGATTCAAATGAGAACCCTTAGTCTTCTACAAATGGAACTCCTAGATTGCAACATGAAGGAAGGCTGGAAAACCTTCATGGAAGAGTTCTCGAAGACATTCAAAATATTGGGCCATCTGAATTTGTGGGTGACAGTAATTTTCTTGCCAATTTGGTTGATAACTTGCAACCTTTACCTGCTGTTGCTGGATGTGTGTCTTCTCTCTCAAATTTCTGAGCTAATATCCATCCACCAACAAAATCAATTCGAACTATTTCACTTGGAACAACTAAGGTATTCGAGTGCCATAATTCTTTGTCAAATTTCTTCAACAACATTCGATATATAGATTACTAAAATTACTAAATTAACATTTTCTTTTCTCCTTATTTGCAGCACACTAACCATTCCAATAGAGGTATAGAAATCAACGACCAATATATTCCAGCAACACATGTTCAAACTCAAGGGGAACCTTCTCATAACCTTGGTCCACGTCAACCAGGACCATCTTATGAACATTTTAATGTAATTGTTCTTCATCTGCATTCCTTTTTTTTTATTTTTCCTTCTCTTGTAAGTTACTAAGTTGGAAATTAACATTTTAATATCTTTTTTTACTAGGACACCATTCAATGAAATCAAAATGGAGATATGCACTCCATAAATTCTAGGGAAAGAAATGTTGGAAGCAATGCAACAATTCCTCTTCGACCAAATTTGGGTAGGGCCTTTGACATTGGTCCTGAACATGCTCTGTTGTCTAGAGTTCATATCCATCAAGTGAATCAACCTACTTCCAATCAATCTCATACCAACATGATCGAAGTTCATAAAAAATTTCGAGCTAAGATTGATAGCCTCTCCATTGTGCAAATGTGTCATGTTTGTCGTGAATCTTATCCTGGAATCCAAGTTTTGAGAGGGTCCGAAGGTCCTATGTGAAAAAGGTGAAAATATGAGCAAGGTTCCCACCGTTTCTCTCGGTGGAATAACATCGATCCAGGTGACCAACCTCATGTTCTAAATATTCTTACCCAAGTTGAAGAGATGCTAATAGCAAGGGTTAATCCAATACTGCAAGTGATACATGCTCATGGTGGGAAATATAAATATAGTGGTCACACAATTAGCTTTCCAAAAGATATTTCCAGGATTGCAAAAAACCTTCCACGATGTGTTGAAGATATTGACATCCTCATTGTTAGGAGACGTCGTGCACAATCTAAACATTATGAATGTTATGTAAGGAGATCATGAGTTTTGGATGCATTGCCTAACACAATTCAAATGGATAAATATTACACGGATGTTCAAATCGACATGGATTCACTTGATTCCCTCCCTAAAAGGCCAACAGATGTGTCAAGTAGGCTTAAATTTGTTGATTGTGATATTCAAGAAACATAGAGTAATGTTTTTGACAATCAAGAGATGGCTCCTGATCGTTTTCATAGTCATCATTCATCTTTTGTTGCCCGACTACCCAATGAAGGGAGAGAAATGGAAGAAATAAGAACATTCATTCAAAATGCAGATTCCAGACCTATTGAACAATTGGAATGGCCACACATTGGTTTGTCTCCCATCAATGAATATAATACATAAGGGTTATTGGACATGACTTTACCCACATTATTCCCCACTCGTGAGGCTAATTGGTTGCGTCCTCGTATTTGTAATATTCAACTTCATGAATATTCATTACATCTTCTTAGATTCTTTGATCAGAGATTTGGAAGCCATCCAAGGTTTTGGTATTTCTTATTGAACATGATTATGCACCATCGCAGCCAAGCAATTGTTGTCATATTTGTAAAGAAGAATATGCATGATAACTCACCTACAACAATTCTAGACTTCCTTCAACAACTCATTGATTTACCTGACAATAAGTTGGCTGAGCATCTTATGCGTTTTGGTTCTACTCTTCGAGGTACTATTGTACAAAGTGTCATGCTGAACTCACTGACATGATTACTCAGTTGGGTTGTCCAACATTATTTTTTACTTTGAGTGCAGCTGAAACAAAGTGGCCTGACTTACACAATGTCATGCCCAAAAATGCACATTCTCATCGATTAAATGAACATTGTAAAAAAATTTGAAAATGTCATCCAGTACCTGCATCTTGTTGCCATGTATATGGATCAAATATTTGAAGTCTTCAAGGAAGAAATCATAAAAACAATCTGAAAGCTAAATACATTTGGTACAGGTTTGTTTTGATTGATTTCTACTTTTTGTTTACCTTCACATTCATCTTGTACTCTTCTAGATATGTATACTAACTTTATATAATATATTTACCTTTTTTTAGGTATGAGTGGCAACATAGAGGTTCAGCCCACATACATGGTTTCTTGTGGCTGAAGGTGCACCAAACATGGAGACATTGGATTGGTCAAACACTTCTAATGTGCACACTGCAAAGACATTCTTTGATAAATATGTAACATCATGGAATCCACGTGACATTCATCAACGAAACATAATGGTTCATCGAAGCTTAAATGATGATCCATGCCTATTAAATAGTGAACAAATTCTCTCTTCTAATGCTCAAGATGATTATGAGCATTTGTTAAATCGTGTTCAAAGACATACAAAGTGAAATGTAGATTCTTGTTTGCAAAAAAAAGGGTCTAATCTCAAATGTTGATACAACGCTCCATGAGAGGTTCACAATGATTCAATATTGTTCATAGATGACAAAGGGAAAAAGAAATACGAGCCTGCACGAAATGATGATATGCTAAATGTTCATAATGTTGATCTTCTTGCAATGTGGCGCGCTAATGTTGATTGTCAGCCTATGGTTTCTCGACATGTTGTCTTGAAATATATTGCAAAGTATGCTTCCAAGGAAGAAAAGAGATCAGAAAGTTACAAAGATATGTTGACTAGAATTTCAAATACAAGCGGCTCAGAAGCTCCTATATTGTGTGCATACAGAAGGTTCCTTGCATAAACCCTTGTTGATCATGACATTGGTGCACAAGAAACATGTCATATGTTATTGAAACTACCTCTTGTTGTTTGCAGTAGGAAATTCTTTTCCTTAAATGCTGGTAGAAAGGTTTTCAAGAAAGTGTCAAATGATCCCCATCCATTTTCATCTCCAGATAGTTTTCTTGAAATATATCAAAATCGACCTTCATTTCTTGATCATTTGTCTTTGATAGAAATAGCAAGATCTTGGACCTTTGATGGAAAACGTAAAAACGAACCATTGAAACATAGATATGTTCATGCCATTGTTCAAGTTTGGCCATGTTTTTATTCTATTCCTAGTGAGGGTTTTGATGAATTTGAGGCTTTCTGTTGGACCAAGTTACTTTTGTACAAAACATTTCATAATATTCCCAATGATATTCGCCTCTCCATTGAAATAGTGATTGAAAATTGACAGAATTTCTGATATCGACATTGCATGTTGATCGTTCCCCTACACCTTCTCATACTATTGATGAAGATGAAGATTCCCATGAAGAAGAAACCATTGTTGAAGACGATTTTGAAGAATAGCAAGTTTTGTCTCGCTTGATACCTCCAAAAAATATCACAATTTCTGACCTTCAAACTCTTTGTCGAAGGGAATTTGATATATGCTTTAGTTGGGAACAATCGATGGTTTCAAATGATGTTGCCGAAGAAGCTATACATTTTATAAAAATTGCCAAATCTAGGGGTGATATTGTTGAAAATTCTCTTTCCACAAATCCTTCACCAACATCCTTGTCAGAGAAACAACAACAAGCCTTTGAGATCATATTACGACACTCAATTGAATATGAACATCGTGAACCTCTTCACATGATTATACATGGAACTGTTGGCACTGGAAAGTCTTTTCTTATTCACTGCATTTCTCATGCTCTTTCTTCTTCAGTAGCTAATGGCCATAGTCCATTTCTTTTACTCACTACGATAGGAATAGCTACTTTTAATATACATGGAAAAAAAATACACTCCTCTCTAAAAATTCCTATCAAAGATATGAGACCACTACAAGGACAATCATTGGCAATATTTCAAGAAGAAATGAGGCATATTTGATATATTTTGATTGATGAAATGAGCTTTCTAGGACCAAGATTATTCATACAGATAGATTGTCGATTACGAGAAGCATTTCTCGATTAAAAAACTTCTCCTTTTGGTGGTAGATCCATCATTCTTGTGGGTGACCTTGGTCAATTGCCTCCTATCAAAGATAAGCCTTTGTATGTAGGTAATACAGAAGGGAATTTTTTATGGAGAAACTTCGACATTGTTGTTACTTTGGATATAATATTTCAACAACAAGGAAATCATTCAAGGCAAGCCGCTTTTCGACAACTCTTGAATAACATAAGAAACATTGAACCTGTTCTTGATGATTGGGATCTTCTTATGTCACGGGTTGATATGAGTTTGCCTCCAGTGGAAAGTAGTTTATTTCATTCAACAATTCACTTGTTCCCAACAAATGATTTGGTCACCTTGCATAATAGACAAATGTTAAAGTCATTAAATACTCCAATTTCACGATCTATAGTTGAGCATACAAGACGAGATGAAATTGCTAGTGTTGATGATGATCAACTAGAATGTGAGGTTTTTCTATGCCTTGGTCAACGTGTCATGCTGACATGTAACTTGTGGGTTGAAGCCGACTTATTTAATGGTGCACTTGGTTACATTCAACAAATTTACTATAGCCCTGGTACAAAGTTGCCCCAACTTCCAATGTTCACTACTGTTCTTTTTGTTAAGTACATTGGTGTTCCTTTTGACAAAAATAATTTGAATATTGTTCCCATCACACCTGTTACAAGAGGAAATTGGAAACAAATTTCTCTAAAGATGGCATGGACCCTTACTATACACAAAGCATAGGGGTTGACTTTAGATCAAGCTACTATTGATATAGGCAAGAAAGAGAATCAAGGGTTGACCTTCACATCCATATCAAGAATGAAATCGATAGATGGTTTGTGCATATCTCCACCTTTCTCTTTTCAACATTATGCCAAGATGAAAAATAGTGCTTATGTTACTATTAGGAAGAAAGAAGAGCAACGATTACACTCCTTATCATTGTAGCATCCCATGTAAGTACTTTACCCTTCATAAAATGTGTTGGTTTTGTTGTTTTTTTGTCATTCGTAGTTACTATTCTTCTATTAATCTTATCTTCTCTATTTTTTTATATGTTTTATACCTTTAGTAGTTTCCTTTTACTATGTCTATAACAAAAGCATATAATTATTTATATTGTTACATTCATTTACTACTAAGCAATAACATTTCAACAATCATATTATTACACATGGAAATAAATGTTTATCCGATTCTCATATGCATAGTTGGACTCTCCTACATGTTATATTTCATGTTAATATTTTTTGTAACTCATGAAGCAAATAGAAGAAAATTTCCATACACACATTATATTTCTATTTCACCTCATAGTTTATTTATTTTTGTGTTTCCTATCGTGCAGTTATGAACAACTTAGATGCTTTGAAGTTTGGTTATTCTTTGCATGAAATAATGCAAGAGGAGCATTTTCTTCATGGCATTCAATATATGGTCATCAACCAACACCGTGAACCATTTGACTTATTTGATCGATATTTGCAGTGCTTGTCTAGACTAAAGGAAATTATACACATATATATGCATATATGTCATAGGGAAGCGGGGAGACATTTGAGAAAAGATTGGCTTCATAGAAAAAATGGTCATGGTCAAGTCGATCTTAATTGGTTTTTTCGATGTCACCAATCTGGTTGCATATTAGAGTAAGATTCTAACAATTTTATGGGATTTATATATTTTTTTATATTTTGAAACTTCATTTTTTGAAGTTTAAAAATAAATATTATTTTATGCAATGTTTTTTAATCTATATATTTTATCCCTTTCCTTATATGTTATAGAATTTTTTTGAAACTGATCAAACTTTTTGTTGTTTTCATTATACAATATACTTCTAATTAGTGTTGTATTTTTCTCAACCGGGATTATGGACAATAGAGATTTTTCAAGCTTTAGTTGGGATTTATATCAAATCGCCGAACAAAAAGAATACTTTACTCTCTTAAAAAATTTCATCTCTGTGCGAACTGATATAGAGTGTCACATATTTGACAATACATTTCATTTTTTGTTAAACCTGAAGAATTCAATGTTGTAACTACAACATATTTTTGTAATGATTGGTGTTGCTGTAAACTCACCTTCCATTTATCATGGACCGGTATAGTCTTTATATAGTTGTTGAGTAAAATTGTAATGAATAGATCTTACAAAATTTTGAACATATGTTTTCTTAAATTTGAAAAGAGATTTTCAAATTATATTTCTTAACTTTCATTCACATGTTTGTTTAAGATCAATTTCATAAATATTCATATATCATATGACCTTTTGGATGAAAATATGATATGCTATTTTGACCTTTTCAAAATTCTCCTTTCATGCATTGCTATTTTTTTATTTCTTTTATTTATTATTATATATATATTATTATATGGATTTATTTTCTACCCTTATACAAGGAAACACCATTTTTTTTTACTGAAAACAAATGTTTAAAGGTTCATGAGCATTAACAATGCAAGACAACTCAAAAGTGATGGATGCAAATAAGTCATAGATTTTGCAATGGTGCAATTTATAAGTTATATGATCCACATGTGCCATTAATATATAGAATGAAAATTCACAATGTACTAAGGGATAAAATCTCAATACTATGATCTTACCCAAAACATATTCATATATACTATGATATTATGTATATATCGATGCAAATAAGTCATAGATTTTATGATGTTGCAATTTATAAATTACATGATGCACATGTTTCATAAAGAATGCAACACAACTATAACTAATATTTAAAGTGAAATTGAAAAATGCATCCCCTCATAAAAGGATTTTATCGACACCACAATGACGAACTTTTCCTACTTTCCCACTGACATCATCATTTGCAAATGTCTCCATCATCTACCCTTATACAAGGAAACACCATTTTTTTACTAAAAACAAATGTTTAAAGGTTCATGAGCATTAACAATGCAACACAACTCAAAAGTGATGGATGCAAAAAAGTCATAGATTTTATGATGGTGCAATTTATAAGTTTTATGATCCACATGTGTCATTAATATATAGAAAGAAAATTCAATACTATGATCTTACCCACACCACTATATATTATGTATATATGGATGCAACTAAATCATAGATTTTATAATGTTGCAATTTATAAATTACATGATCCACATGTGACATAAAGAATGCAACACAACTATAACTAATATTTATAGTGAAAATTTAAAATGCATCCCCGAATTAAAGGATTTTATCGACACCAAAATGTCAAACTTTTCCCACTTTCCCATTGTCATCATCATTTCCCAATGTCTCCATCTAATGCTTTTTGGTCAATGTCTCATTAGGACGAATATTTCCCAACGTCACATTGTGACTTTACAATTTTTTTTTTTAGGTTTTACTTTATTAATACTTTATACCTTATTAATTTATTATTTAATAATGTATAAATCTTTCACTAATACATACTTGTATTAATTATTACTACATTTATATATTAATTTTAATTTCTTTATAATATTAATGTATTAATATATTTGTAATTTCTTTTAACCATGTGACATTTTTTTCTCTACGTCGCATTTCACAAATATTTCTCATTGTCACATTGTGACGTGCCTTATCCAACGTCCACATGCCACTTTAATAACATGCCACTTTAATAACATTTTCCAAAGTCGCATTCCGACGTGCATTTTCCAATGTCACTTTGTGCTTTTAATAATATTTCTCAATGTTGCATTTTGACATGCATTTTCCAACATCACAATGTAACTTTAATCATTTTTTATTTTTGTTTTACTTTATTAATACTTTATAATTTATTAATGTATTCTTTAATAATATAAAAATACTTAATACATCATTCTATGTAATATTAATGTATTAATATATTTATTATAATATATATTTTTTATTTTTTTAACATTTTAATTATTATTTACATTATTATAATATAATAATGTATTAATGTGTTTATGTATTATTACAATATTTATGTATTATTATTTTAATAATCTTATTATTTTATTTATGTATTACTTTATTATTTTATAAATAGTTTATTATTGGTTTAATATTTAAATTTTAATATTTTCATGTAATATTATATTAATATTTATTTTTATTTTTTAAGATTTAATATAATTTAAATATTTTATTTTATTAATAATTAATTTATGTATTACTATTTTATTAATGTTTTACTCTAATATATTAATTTTTTATTTTATAATTATAAATAATATAATTTTTTATTAATATCATTAATTATTATTAATATTATATATTGTAAATATATTATTATTAATAAGTATAAATAATCTATGTTTATTATTGTTATAAATATTGTATTACTTTATTTGTATTAATAAACTACTATTAATATTATAAATAAAGTTTTCTTATTAATTTATAATATTAATAATATTTTATTAATAAAGTACTATTAATATTATTTGTTAATGTTATATTATTAATATAATTATTAATAATTATTCTTTATTAATATTAATGTTATTAATATATTTATTAATAATAACTCATTATTATTAATATTTGTAAAATAATATTTGTAAACTGATTGTTGTTATTAATAATAAGTTATTATTAATTAATAAATATCAATAATTATAAATAATGTAATTTTTTATTAATATTATTAATTATAAATATATTATTATTAATAATTATAAATAATCTATGCTTATTATTATTATTTATTAT
>SNQJ01S0028202.1:106010-116553 GCA_010110895.2 Picea sitchensis | reverse complement strand
TTTCATCATCCAAATCTGATTTGTAACTCTGTAATAGACCTGGTGTATATTCTCACATACCTTCAAACCTTCCTTAACTTTAACAACAAGAGACTATCATTTTCATCAAACTTTACTTTAGTTTCACATGACTAGTTTTGGATTAGTCAACAACCATAACTTCCAATAATCATAACTATGTACCTGTAATGAATAAAGATCGAAAAATGGTACACAATGTTCTGCAATTTATTTTATGCAATTCCTCCAGATTTCACTACTTGGAACCTCTTAGAAAAGGAGTTATAGCAAAAATGGCATACCTTGTTGAATTATGGCTTATTCTAGAGAGCGAACTTGTAGAGCATGCCCCGAATGGAATATTTGTTGTATAGATCTAAATACCATACACAGAATACTATAGACCATACTCTAATAAACACATTTTATATTACTGAATTTGATTCTATTATGAATAAGTTATGACGTTTTTATCCAAAACACATGTTTAAGACCCTCTTTTCCATGGAGTGTAACTCCAAAAATTAAATGACCCACAAGCTGAAATTTGTACCAAAAATACTTGGATATGTTTCCTCAACAACCTCCCAATTTCACGGTCTGAATCATTCTATAAAAAAAGTTATTGCGAAAATGGTGAGATGGCATGTAAATAACATACCTTAGAAAGCATCATCAAAATAATTTATCCTCGCTTGAATTTCGGCCTTCTTTACTTCACCTTCACTATGAAATTCAACTTATATATATGTTGGTTACCTCAGTCACCTATATATATTCAATATTCTCAAGTGTTATTAAAATGAGAGAGCCTTGCCTCTTATTTATACTTTCATGTAGCTTCCTCAAGGGGTTACCTTTTAACCATCTTAACCCACTTTCCTTATTTTATGGTTAACCCACTTCTAATTTCTCCATTAACTTTATTATTTAAACAATTTATTTTGTATTCACTTTGAATTATAGTACACTCATCACTTCACTTTATCATTTACCTTCTAAAATCTCTTAAACCACTTTGATTACTTTGACCTTTTGGGGCTTCTATATGACTCATGAGAGGTCTCCAACTTCACATGGCCATAACTCTCTAACCGTGAGGAGTTATGCGACGTTCCACATACCACTGGAAATGGCATGACATGTACTATCCATATAGAACAATATTTTCTAAAAATATATCAAAAACCATACCTTTATCTATCAACCAAACTTGGGTCCATTACCCAAACCTGGGTTCTCCAACTTCTCATGGCCATAACTCTCTAACCGTGAGGCGTTATGTCACGTTCCACATACCATCGGAAATGGAATGACATGTAATATCCATCTAGAATAGTATTATATTAAAATATATTAAAAATCATACCATTATACATGAAACAACCTTGGGTCCATTACCCAAACCTTTGTGCTACCGGAATTATCTATTGGACTTTCTCCAAGGGTTGACATCAATCACTAAGGGTTGACATCAATCTACAATATCACTCTCCAATGGTTGAAATAAATGAAAACCAACAATCCATACCAACTTTCCATCAACCTAAGCCAACTATCTGACACATAACGACATTGATCTGCTTGTTGCTTCATGCGATTTTGAGCCAGCACCAAATTGTCTTTCAAGGTACGGTGAATGGCCTCACGTACAGTAATATGTTTTTCAACCTATTGAACCTTAGAGACACCTGGAATATATGAGAGAACTAATGGTGGATTTTTTTCATATATTCCTTTGAAAGGAGTCATGCGAGTGGTTGTATGGTAAGATGTGTTCTACCACCATTCAACTAGTGGTAACCACTGAGCCCACCGATGTTGGAAATCTGATGCAAAACACCTTCAATAGGTTTCCAAACACTTGTTGAGAATTTCAGTTTTTCCATCCACTTGGGGATGATAAGCAGTGCTAAGATGTAATTGGGTTCCCCATAGCTTGAACAATTATTGCCAAAAATTGTTGGTGAATGTGGGATCCCTGTCAGAGACAATAAATTGTGGTATGCCATGAAGTTTGAAGATATTCTCCATGAAACATTGGTCCACTATGGAGGCAGTGAAGGGATGTTGCAGAGTATAGAAATCAGAAATTTGGAAAGATGATCAACCACCACCATGATAAATATTGTGTTTCTAGATCTAGGTAGGCCCACAATGAAATCCATAGAGATATCCCGCCAAATAGAAGGGGGGATTGGAAGAGGTTGGAGTGTGTCAGGGGATTTGACTATTTCTCCCTTCTTACGTTGATAGACATCACATTCATCCACAAAGTTTCGGATGTCCTGTTTCATGCCATCCCCAAAAAAAGAACATTTGACCCTTTCATAGGTTTTGGTAAACCCTGAATGCCCAGCGGTGGGTGAAGCATGAAACTCTGAAAGAACTATATATTTAAGTTGTGACTTTTTTCTTAAATATAGACGGCCTTTATAGAAAATATCATTATTATTCCAAGAGTACCCTAGAGAAGATGGAGAATTTTCTTGTAATTGTTGGATTAGGCGATAGATTTTGGGATATTGCAACCATTCTTGGTGAGCATCTTGGAGCCAAGCAGGTACAACGAAAGACAAGGAAAAGTGGGACCCTTCTTTTTCATATTTTCTGGAAAGAGCATCAACGACCACATTTTATTTTCCCTTCTTATAAATGATATCATAATCATATCTAAATATCTTGGTGACCCGTTTTGTTTCTCTGGGGATGAAATTATGTGTTCCAGAAAATACTTGAGGTTCTAGTGATCAGTTTTAATCTAGAAGATTTTCCCCAATAAATAAGGGCACCAAAGATCCACGACATGCAGAATAACCAACATTTATTTTTCATAGATGGATTGGCCTAGATGTTAGTCTTAAAGTTGTTTTATGGTGAAATCCAAAGGCCGGCCATCTTGCATGAGGACTACCTCACGTCCTTTTCCAGAAGCATCACATTCCAAGACAAAAGTGTCGGTGAATTCGGGAAGGGCTAGGACCAGAGTCATGCACATAGATTATTTCAAGGCCTGGAAGGATTGGTCAATATATGGAGTCCAAGAGAAGGCATTATTTTTAAGGATTCATGAGATGGGGTGTAATTTTTCCATAATTCTTAAAAAACTTGCGATAGTAACCTGTTAAACCATAAATCCACGCAATCTCTTAAGAGTTTTAGGGCAAGGATAATCCTGCATAGCTTCAATTTTATTAGGATCCACCCATACACCATCCTTTCCCACAATATGACTTAGGTACTCCACTTATGAGGCTCCAAAGGAACATTTAGATTGTTTGAGGAAAATTTGGTGCTGAGAGAGTAGATGGATAACTTGATCCACATGGCCAAGTTTTACTATAGATGAGAATATCATCAAATAAAACTAAGACAAAATGATGGATAAAAGGAAGGAAGACATGATTCATGAGGCTTTGGAAGGTGGAGGGGAAATTACATAGGCCAAAGGGCATGACCAAGGACTCATAGTGACCCTCGTGACTTCTAAATACAGTCTTGGGGATGTCTTCTTCTTTCCTATGTATCTGGTGGTAGCTAGAATTGAGATCAAGTTTAGTAAAGTACTGAGCACCACTCAGTTCATCCAAGACATCATCAATGATAGGAATGGGAAACTTTTCCTTGATATTGAGTTTATTGAGGAAACGAAAGTCAAAACATGTGCGCCAAGTACCTTCTTTCTTGAGTACCATGACTAAAGGAGAAGAATAAAGGTTGGTACTAGGGTGGATAACACCCGCTTGGAGAAACCCCTACACTATTTTCTCAATTTCATTATTTTGGGCAAAGGGATGACAATAAGGGAGAACATTCGAAGGAAGTCTACTAGGAACAAGGGGAATGGAATGATCATGAACACCACAAGAAGGCGAAAGTCTCTGAGGAGTGGAAACAAAATCTTGATGTTTGGAGAGGATATCTTGGAGGTCAGGATGCACAAAGGGTTTCTCAACTGCTTGAATGGAATGGAGTTGGGAAATAATACCAGAGTGACATTTCTTGAGGATATTTTCCATATGATGGGAACTGATGATCTCAGGAGAACTGAATGTGAGTCCTTGGAATTGATATTGGTGTCCCTCCTATTGGAATATCATGGTTAATGTCTGAAAATCCATGACAATGGGGACCAAAGTGCATAACCATTCATTACCTAGAACAATTTCACAATTGCCCATGTCAATGGAAAACATATGAGATTTGACGTGGTACTGTGAAATTTTAAGACGTACATTTTCACAATGCCCACCACATTTCATGGACCCACCATTGGCTCTCATGATTTGAATATTGTTGATGACATGAATATAGAAATTGGTTTCCTAGGCAATGTGACAGTGAATAAAATTATGGGTGGTGCCACTATCAACGAGGATGATTAGTTTTTATGCTTAATATATCCAATGATCTTGAGGGTTTGTGGAGTAGAGAATCTAATGAGGGAATGTAATGAAATTAGATTCTCAAATTCAAGTGGGTCAGTGGGATCCTGGGTAGCATCAAGAAGGTATGGCCCTTCAACAAGGGGAACTGCAGCCTCTTCTTCAAAAACATCTTCTAAAATGGCCATAAATTGTTTTTGTTCCATACACGTGTGCCCAGGAAAATATTTTTCATCACAATTATAGAAAAGACCCTTGAGTTGGCACTCAACCATTTCATCCCTAGTTAATTTCTGGACCTTGAGGAGAGTGGTAGGGGGAGTGAGATTTTTGGGTCAAGGATGAGGAATAAAAGAGGGTTTTTTTTTTTCTGGGAAAAAACAACTTGTTAGGACTGTTTGGCATGTTTAGTAGCTTCCAACCAAGTCTGAGGGTGAGCCATGAGAACCTAGTCTTCGATTTCATCCTTTATGCCATTGATAAAGCATTCCCAGAAGAAAACATATATCATGCCCTCGATTTGAAAGGACAAATGCTTAAAAGTAGTTATAAAGTATTCCAATGTGCATAACTTCTTCAACTTGGTCAAATGACCTAGATAGTGGGTGTCAGTTTCAAAGTGTTCATAGAGATCGACAACAAACTAGGTCCATGCAATATACCCCTGACGTACATTTTTACACCATTTCCACCATTGCCATAGTTTAGGATCCAGATAGAGAACAACATAGCAAAGTTTGGCCAATTCATCAGTAATTCCATGCAGAGAAAAATAATGCTCCATTTGAGTGTCCCAACCTATGGGATCAGATCCATCAAATTTATTGACCTCAACTCAGGGAAGACGGGGGTAATGATGAAAGCAGTTGGATTGAAAATTTAGAGAATGAGATGAATAAACACCATTTGGTTGGTCTGAGGAGGAAGGACCTTGGGTTCAGTTCAACGATTGGTTGACAACAGAATGAAGGGTGTTAAATTGGTTCATGAATTTGGCATCCATGGTGTCAATTTTTTGTTGGACTTGGGTTTAGAATTTTTCAAAGAGGGAATTGGTAGAGCCAATATCAAATGTCACTTGTTGGAGGGACTCCTTGCTGTGACTGATGGAAGCTTTCAGGTCTTGGTTGTGAGTGTTGGTCATTTGGATATGGGGAGTGTTGCTAAGGGGAAATGGGTGGGTGGGACCACATAAAAGGACTTATAAGTGATAGGTACCACTACGATCAGGGAGAAAATGGGAATATAATGGGAGAGGTGGAAAATAGGGACATTGGGAAGGGGTCAAGTCCACCAAAGAAAAACAAAGGCATAAAAATGAAACGTACCACTACGATCAGGGAGAAAAGAGGAATCCAATGGAATAGGTCTCGAATAAGGGTGTCAACGAGACCACTATAATATCTTTTTTTTTTGTAACTCCTGCGGAGTTATACTCCGATCTGAATAATATTGCAGTGTTGAAAGGCCCATATTCAGAACTAGAAAAAATGTGTAGTAATTTTGAAACAAGAATGCAGGAGATGAAGTTGCACGGAAATGGATCTTGTTTGTTATGTCTATGTTTCTTTCCCAAGGGTTAGTATATTCACGGTTTCTATAGACATGGGTTTACCTTTTCTATAGCTCTCTGATATATGTGCAGGTTCCAACAGTAGTACTCAGCCCAATATCTCAGGGAACCAACTAAGGAGGCTAGACCGTACCCTTATTCATACTACCTGACTACCCAGGTACTAGAGAGTATCTTCCCAAGTGTTGTTCTCGATGGCACTATAGCAGTTAGGTGGCCAATAAGTTTATCTACGGAGGTCTTCAGGACATCTAGGCTAGCCTGTATATAGGTGTTGTTTGATGCACTACAACTCGAAAGGGTATCAATAGGGGTTACAAGGGTGGCCAACAATGTTCACTTAAGTACCACTTGTAGTTCTTTCATGTATTCTTCCCTGACAATGGATTTCTGTGTTGAACAACAAATCTTTGTATCTTTAAGACGTCGGAATATGTCACTACCCTCGAAAAAAATAACCCACCATTTTCTGCCAAGGAAAGTTCTCTGATACCACTTGTAAGGTACCGGATCTATTATATTAGCAGAAAAGAGAAATAATGTAGAGAATAACACCGAAATAGAAACAAAAAATGGAAATATTGCATAGATAATAGCGGAACAACAAATTATATGGAACCACAACACCAAAATTATACCTTTAATGATAAGAAACAATGTTCACTTTCCTCTTTGAGGGGGAAACCTCCAGTAAAGCAGAGATCTATTACAATAATTCTAAAGAAAAAGACTTACCATGCCTCTTTCTCTTATTTATACTAATTCTATCTTATAAAGAACCTTCTAGAAGTGAAAGATTCTATTAGGTTGTCTTACATTGGCTTGTTCTCATTTATTAAATAGGCCTTATAGACTAACGTCAACCTTTATTACATGGAAAATACATTATTCTACCTACATGAGGGGTTAGGGAGGTTAGGTCCCTAATATATAAGGGCTCATCATCGTTGACAAAAGGATAGGAGAATGAGGATGATAGAGCACTACTAACTTACAATGACGACGTTATGAGGCATCATCATCGGTGGAATATGAAGGTGTGCATGTGTGCCCGTTTGATAAGGACCCAATGAAGAAAAGGAAAGAAGTGAGTAATGTGAGCCTTGATACTACATAGTTTTATCTAAGTATTCTCCTTACCCTTCTCTCTCTTTCATGTCTCGGTTGTGCTTCGAGTAAGACTTCTTCCCTCCCAGGAAGATGAAAATGCCAGCGCTCTACACTACTTCGGTACCTTTTGTTGGTAACCTAAGAAGGGCCCTGGTCTGAACACTTTTGCACCAACAAAATGGTTTTGTTGTCGGGACTTGAACTAGGGTCTCTCAGGTGAGAGCCGAGTATCCTAAGGGTGTTGGCACAAAAGTGTGCAGACCAGGTTCCTTCTTAGGTTACCAACAAAAGGTACCGAAGTAGTCTAGAGCATTGTCACTTTCATCTTCTTGGGAGGGAAGAAGTCTTACCCAAAGCAAAACCGAGACATGAAAGAGAGGGAAGGGTAAGGAGAATACTTAGATAGACCTCTAAGGTATCAAGGCTCACTGTAATATTGCACAGAATAGACTAAACCTGTAACAGTCCTGAGGAATTCCTGACTGGGAAAATAAAGAGACAGAGTTGCATTGCCATTCATAAAGAAGCATTTAGGTACATAAACATAAAGATAATAAAGAACAACATTCCATTCATGCATTAAGGATGAATACAAAAGATGTAGACTCAAAATTTAGGCCTCTGATTATATTGATAATACCAAAATTCGATACATTAACTATCTGGTTCTCACCCAGATCTCCAGATTCAACTATACTATAGTATTGACCCATTAAATCACTCGCTTTCATCACAACATCTATAGTAATAACAATAATAATAATAGTTAAGGACTAACATACTAGGAAACAATGACATTAGAGCCCTTTCATTAACCCTTCACTATTATCCTATCATTATCATATTGCAATCACATCAGTCTCCTATATATAATCTAATATTGTTGGTTAAGAACTCGAGAGTTCTTTATTTTCTTAATCTTGTTGCAACTTCTTTCCTCAAAGTTGATGTTGTGTTTTCCCTTTAACAGTTTTTTGTTTCTTTCTTTTTTCTATTTTCTAGCTTCTCAATATCTTGCATAACTTCCATTCTCCAAAATGAAGTTGGAATGTGTTATGCGCAACTTCTATTCAACAAAACAAAGGGCCCAACATGTAGAACAAAAATATTGAACAAGCAATAGTAGAACAACAATGATATATCCAGAACAATATCAAAATCATACCAGAAGAACACCAGAAAGAGCACCTTTATTATTGATAGCAATGTTTACTTTCCTCTTTGAGGGGGCAACCTCCAAGAGAGAAGAGATCTATTACAATAATATCTAAGACAAAAGTATCCAATGCCTCCTACTCTTATTTATACTAATTCTATCTTCTAAGGAAACTTCTAGAGGAAGATTTTTTAGAAGCAGAAGCTTCTATTAGGTATTATTACATTGACTTATTATTCTTTATTTATTAGGCCTTATTGACTAATGTTGGCCTTTATTACATAGAAAAAATATCCTACTAACTAGTGACCAATGGAAAGGGGTTAGGATCAGATCCTAACAACATGAGTCTTGGTGCTTTTAAAATATTTTGTCAATTCTCTCCAAACTAAAACATAATCAATGAAAGGTGTGATACGGCTTGGACTCAGTCAGGGGATTACGCAAAGAGTAATGTGCTCATGGGCGATTAGTGGTTATAGTCGTTAGGGTGTGAGAAAATTTGAAAAAAATTAGGGAGAGTCGCAAATCTGTTTCCATCGGTAGTTGATGGGAACGAGAGGTGTGGATATAGGTGAGAAACAACCTTCGATGACGATAATTACTTGATTAACTGATTAAGCATGATTATAGGGTCTAAGTTTGACCCCCAAAAAAAACATGTTAACATTCAATTAGATTATCGTTGGGCGTTAATCCTTTCTTCATTAATGTTGATAAGATGTTGAGGTAGTCGTGGGGGACCCATTACTTAGGAAATCATGATATGTATGGCAGAGGAGTGATAAATGACAACTTGGTTCATATGATATACATGACGAGAAATGTGACAATTGTATAGAAAAGAACGATGTCGTTGTCGGTAGGGAGCGTAGGTATAGGAAAGTGTCCAAATAAAATTCAATGAGGAAAAGCATCTGCCAAAGAATGTTAGAAACCGTTACATTGCCACATGTAAGCAAAAAGGAACTTATGAAATGGTTGGTATGAAGGGCCTGCGAGGAAGATAATTGTTGAGTTTTACTATGGTGAAAGGGCCCATGAGGAACATAATCGTCGAGGTTTACTCTGGATAAAGGGCCACGCAATCAGTTGGGTTGTGACTAAGAGAGAGAAGGGATCTTCGCCGTCAACAAAAAGGATAGGAGCATGAGGATGATAGCATTATGCTAACTTCCAATGACGATGTTATGCTAAGGTGTTCATGTGTGCCCATTTGATAAGGACCTAATGATGAAAAGGCTAGAAGGGAGTAATGTAAGAAGTAAGTGATCCATGTGGATATTGGTGGCCACCAACCATTTCCATTGGATCAAAAAACTGTTTTCCACCTTGGCAATTTTTCGACATTTTTTTGGGTTCCAAACTTCTGGGGCCATTCTAAGGCCCTAAACGACATTTTTTGGGATTTGGGGCCCAGGTGACTACCAAAGGAATTGACTTGGGCCAGACAGAAATTGTTCTTCTCAGTTAGACCTTTCCAATGGGATATTGTGCGCTTAAAATAGAGATCGTATGAAAAAGTTATGACCCCGGGAAATTGATGTACTAACTTACCCAAACGGGGCCCACATGACTTTTGGCGCTTCATCTCCTAGGGTTAGGATTTTGGATGTCTAGGGTTTTTGACATTCCTGTTTATTGTAAAATGCCTTTAGAGCCTCATTGTAACCATCTTCTTGCGAATGAGCGTAGTCGTTTCATCTCTTCTCAGAGATAAGCCACCACCATTCCAGCAAGCTTGTTTTCTGCTACATTTTACAGTTTCAACTTATTTCCTTATTGAATATAAAACCAATTTTATTGTATCTTTGTTATTCTGTGTTAAGCATCTGTTAATAATTTGTAGTCATTTCGTTATGCTCATAAAATCTGGATCAGTGGTATCAGAGCAGTCTGGTCCTTGTCGTCTCAATCCATGTCCCCAACGAGGTCAGAGTACAAATACTTGGGTCTCGATCCTGTTTCTCTTGAGGACAAAATCTCTCGCATGCCCAAGCGAACTCTCATGGTAGGAGAAAAGAAATATGACAGGACATGAGATCCTTTCAAAATGTTGCTTGAGGAATCCCTCACGTAATAGAGGAACGAGATGATGGATAGTTTTGTGCAAATCATTTGGCAGCTACCAACAGGTGACGCATCTTCTTTGAGCGGAGGCGACGCATCTTCTTCGAGCGGAGGCGTCGCCCCCTTCAAGGTACAAATCAACTTCGATATTCCTATATTTGAAGGTCAGATAGACACATATGTTGTAGACAAGTGGTTGAATCTACTAGAAGGGTATTTTTCTGTCCATAACTTTTCGAATAGAGAAAA
>SNQJ01S0028202.1:80182-101111 GCA_010110895.2 Picea sitchensis | reverse complement strand
GATCATTATTATTAATTGCTCAAAAAGTGCTCAAAAACATGTCTTACAATGCTCAAACTGACAAACTGACTGCTCCAATGGCTTCCCAGCATCCCAAAACCCTTGTCTGGGCTCTTTCGGCACCTCAATCGGTCGAAAAATGAGAAAGATAGGCCTCCTGGAAGTCTCCTTCTCCAAGCTTGTTGTCTCTGGTTCTACAATTCACACCCTCCTTGCATGAACCTGGCTCACACGCTATTTTAAGCAAAAAAACCCAGCACCGGGCGCAACTGCGCCAACGGTGCAAACTGTAGGACGGTTAAGGGCGTGCCAGCCCCTAACCGCCTCGGCACCTGGGTGTATGGCGCATATGACCGTGGTGCTGGAAAATAGCTGGTTAGTTGGTTACACAACCGTGTAACCCCCTCCGCGCCCCCAACACGTGGGCATATGCAAATAGTATAAAACCACGGGCCATGTTCCAAGCCCCGCGCATATATAAAATGGAGTGACATATACAATGGTTATTACATTACATATAATATACGATTCGCGCGCGGTTATTACAATGTTAACACACAGTTATATGTGTTGTGCAATGGAACCATGGGTCGGGGCTAAGCCCCGGCCCGCCCCCTTTCCGTTTAAAACTACGACCAAACTTAAATGCAATGTAATCCATATTCCTCGCAAGGAATGAACGGCGGCAAATTGGTTATTGGAGTTTGTGAAAACACTATGCGGAGGAGAGGTCCGGGGGTCGAACCCCGAGGCCTCCAATATTTTGTATATAGAACTCCGTAGCCAACCAGTGAGTGACAAGTGGCGCCCTTGGATTGGGCCACGTGTCCTCCTATTATAGGCCACCCAATGACACGTGTCAAAATCCGACTCACCCAAAATCGACCAATCAACATCTGCCACGTCACCACCGTACGGCCTGTATAGCCCTGCCACGTCACCGTACGGACTGTACGGACAGGTACAGTCAGCATCCAAAATTTTTGCCTGTTTGTCTTGGTGAACAGATCGCGATATCTTCTCCATACGGACTTCGTTTGAGAAAGTAAATATACCACCAGAATCAGGAAGACGAGATAGACGCAATGACACTGTTTTCGTAAAATTCCGACCACTTTGAAAATTGAGCAAAATTTGATCCCCTGATCACCAACCTCACCAAATCCACAGCCTTCCACCCCCATAAAGATTGACAAACTGAGGTCGTAAATATAATGATCGTTCATATCCCGCGCATGTATAATTCGAAGCACCCTTGCACATGAGATGAGAGTCTTCCCTATGTCCAACATATCTACAATCGAGCCCTGCATAGCTCAACCGACCACAACCCCTTTTAGGTGGGGTTGGGATTCCAACCATTGGGTCCCATAGATGTTGCACTTCCCCTTGAGGTCACCTCGGACAACTCATCTCTTGCTCCAATTGAAGCTGTCAAAGCCACCTAGTTCATTGAGCGGATCCAACACATCCGCTAATAGATTTAGGATATCCTACAGAATTCCAATGACAAGTACAAGCAACACCATGATCAACATCGAGTGCCACATAAGTTTTATGTGGGCGACAAAGTTTGGTTGCAGTTGTAGAAAGAACGCCTTATAGGACCCCATAGGAAGCTTTTCCCACTCTGTTATGGGTCGTACGCCATCACCAAGGTTGTGGGGGATAATGATTTTGAGCTCAACATTCCTCCTTTCCTTGGCCTGCACCCAGTGTTCAACGTGGATCTCCTTCGGCCTTATTTCCCATCATTATTGGAGACCTCAAAAGTAGCAGAACAACTGACACCAACAGAGCTCAACCCTGACTGCATACAATAGGAATCCAGTGACCAGATTGTGGACACATAGATCAAGGGCACTCAACAGCAAAGGATCCATCTTTATCGAGTCATCAAAGCAGGGCAACTCCTGCACCAAGGCAAGTGGCTCACCCGGGGCCAAATTCAACATAAATTTCCTCATCTGACGGGGGAACTCAACGCAATGGAGACCATTGCTTCCTAAGGAGGGAGGATTGATCTAGGTGGATATCGATGGCCACCCACCTATTCCATTGGCTCGAAAAATAGTTTTCCACCTTGGCAGTTTTTCGAGTTCCAAACTTCTGGGGTCGTTTTGAGGCCCTAAATGATGTTTTTTGGGATTTATGGCCTAGGCCACTAACCTAGACCAATCAAAAAAAAATCTTCTCGGTTAGACCTTTCCAACGGGCTATCGTGTGCCTAAAACAAAGATCGTATGCAAAAGTTACAACCTCGGGAATTTAATGTACTAACTTACCCAAACGGGGCCCACATGAATTTTGGCACTTCACCTCCTAGGGTTAGGTTTTTGGATGTCTAGGGTTTTTGACATTCCTGTTTATTGTAAAAGACCTTCAGAGCCTCATTGTAACCATCTTCTTGCGAATGAACGCATCTGTCACATCTCTTCTCAAAGATAAGCCGCCACCATTCCAGCAAGATTGTTTTCCGCTGCATTTTACAGTTTCAACTTATTTTCTTATTGAATAGAAAGCCAATTTTATTGTGTCTCTATTATTCTGTGTTAAGCATATGTTAATAATCTGTAGTCATTTCATTTTTCTCATAAAATCTAGATCAATAAGTGAGGGGGGCCTAACTTTAGTGCTTTAAGTTTCAAGCATGCGGATGAACGTTAGGAGAAAGACCCCTCATGAGAAAAAAAGAAAAGCGTACATCCCCCACACTAAAACTAAAAATATTTAAGTGGGGAATGGGATTTTGTTCCATCACAACACTATATGTAGGTGATCATAGTAGCATATTCGAATGAATTGAACGAAGTATTGTTTCATACATCATGGAATCCCACTTTCATGACCTTTTGGAAAACATAAATGGAAATATAATTTTTATTAGAGTAAATATAAAAAAAACATTTAAAAACTAGAACAAGTAACAAATATGGATGCAAATGAAACGATGTGTTTACCATGATTCTTCTCAAATGCCTTTTTCCATAGTTGAGGCATCATTCTTTGTGGTTTTTCCCTTGTCCCTTCTTTCTCATGGAATATAATATTTTTTGTAGATTAATACATATGGTTCATAGGGAAGAAATGATTGTACTTGTCATACACCTCCTTTCCTAAACTTCTTGAATATTTAGATATTTTTCTAGGACCACATACTGAATATGCATATTTTTCCTTTGTTTCAAGACCTGGAAGATATAGAGTAATGTTAATAGAATACCAAAGTATTTAAAAAAAATAAGTGAAGTAATAGATGATATACTTGGTTATATTGCAACTTACATATCACAAAAATGTGTTAGCCTGGACACATCATGAATTGTCCATGTAAGCATTCCATGGAAATGCAATTTTTTTTACCTATTGATTTGGTGATGACGTACATAGTGATGTCAACCCATAATTTTAAAATTTCATCAATAAAAAGTTCAAGAAATACATCCATATCTTTAACTTGGTACTTATCTAGTTATTTGAAAATACTAAAAGTAATTCCTTGTACATACAAAACATGTAACAAAAAAATATAGTATGTTGTGAACATTCATAAAAGTAAATACCTAGAAGAATTAATTCCAACGTTACCTTCTCCCTCTTTACTTACATCCAAGAATTTTTTTTATTGTTTATAACAAAAACATTCCAAACGGAGTAAATGGATATAAACTCTCCAAATGGATTGATACCATTAGTTTCCTCTGAAATCCTAACATTATGAGGTTCTTCATTAAAAATGGGTCATATTTCTTTGTTGTCCCTAAATGTAAAACCATCTCCAAACATTTTCATAACACCATCTTCACTTCTCTTCTATGCATAATAATCTATAAAATGTGTTATGCTTTTGCACCTAAACAATCATTCAGAATGTGGAATTATGGGGATATGACAAAGATCCTTAAGGGGCACCTTATTTGTTATTTGGTTCTAGTTCAATATCTACTAATTCTGCTTTCAGGGAATTCAAACTTAGTTGTGTGTTGTCTATAATATATAATATGATCATTATGACATGCATTAAGTGTGTGACACTTTATTCATATATATTTCATAAGAGCAAACAATTCTCGGTTTGTGTGAGGTAATGTATTTAATCATGGTAGAAGAATATCACCTAGAAATTTACCAAAAAAAATTAATACACTAAATAGTGGATATTAAATCCTATATATTACAATCACAAAAAATTAGCCAAAAATTTGTACTTATATAAATAATTATCTTGCATAGTACCTCAGGATCCATGTCATACATGTGTTTGAAATACTATTCATAATCTTCAAGTTGACCAACAACAATATAGAAGAGAGAAGACTTGTTTTTTAGTCTATGCATTTAGTGCAAGGACAATAGCATTTCTCATAACCAATATCAGGAAGTTTGAGATGATTATGAGATGGTAAACCATTGAATCTTCAAATTACAAGTTTGATTCTGAGATAGTAAACCATTGAATCTTCAAATTACAACAAATAATTTACAAAATGGAAATAGGTGTGTGATCTCTAACTTTGAAACCTCTAGATTAAGCACCCCATACAAAGGTTGTGCCATTAAAAATAAAAATGTCACCCTCAAATTTTTTAACAAAAATAAGTAAACACACATATTTTTAAAGGAAAAGAAATAACCACTAGACACTATGAAACATATATATGAGAATACCAACCTTCTTAAACTTTTAACTCAATAAAACTATGGTGATTTTGGAACTCTTTTCTTAATGCTTTTTGGGCATAGAAATAAAATTTCAAAGAAAGATAAGTAATCGATTACCTTCTTATAATTTATGGTTAGATAGATCAAATTTTATTTCAATGGACTTTAATCATCATCATTAAAAATAAAAAAAACTAGTTAAATGCCAAAATAAAACATAAATATAAATGAATTTAAAAATGGAAAAACTAAATAAATACCAAAATAAAATATAGATATAAATGAATCACAATAACTTTGTCCTGAGGCTATTTCATCATTATATATATAATGCTTAAGTTCACACTATCTATGAGATTTGCATTTAAGTTCAATCTACAAGCATTATTCCCTCTCTTCCACATCAGACAAATTTGGCTACAGGGAACACTCTCCTTAGGAGTGGCTCGAGGTCCATGTTGGATTGTGAATGTACAGCAGAACCACAAATACTAAAAAAAAAATTATACATATAGAGCTTTATTCTCTGGCATTACAAAACTAGACAAAATATCAAAAAACAAGACTTAGAACTCTAAACCAAAAAAATAAATCTATTAATACAAAAAACACAACAAGAATCTATGAAAAGGAAACCAATAAGAACACGCATAACCACTAAACAAATGGCAAGGGATAAGTAAAATAAAACACAAAACAAATAGTACAACACCACCATGTCCAAGCATGGTTCAAACACCATTTCTCAAAATTGTTATGAGATTAAATTATTGTTGTGTTTAAATGGGTAACAAGCATGCAACAAACATATGGATGAAGTTTTCAAGCATGCAACAAACATATGGATGAAGTTTTCAAACCAGTGAAGAGGTGAATCATACAGAGAAGGATTTGGACTGTTGAAGACAGCTTTCCCTAGGTTGCAAACAGAAATCTGGGCACATTGTTGTTTTCTTCTCCATACTTATCCAATTCCTACTTTCCACGGTCTGGTTACATTTGTCCTTAAAATAGCGGTCTGTACAGTTATCTATAACTGCATATTGCGATATGGTTACAGTTATCTATAAATTTTGATCTTTAAAAACTATTGAACATATGTGGTTACAGTTATCTATAAATTTTGATCTTTAAAATATTGCGATATGGTTACAGTTATCTATAAAAACTATCAAACATATGCGATCTTTAGTCACAAAGAGATCCAAGAGTTGTGAAGAAATTTTGAGGAGGAGCCGTACAAACTCTTTTCTAGAATTTCCATCTTCCTTGGTCCATTTCCAGTCCAATTTTGGAGAGTTGGCCCACTTCCTTATTCCATATCATGTAAACATTTGTAAATGAGAGTGTGAGAAAGAAGGAAGAAATCTTTTGATATCTTCCAATAGTGGTTGTAAGGAATAGTTATGACAAGTTTGTCTCACATTCAAGCAATTTATGATTATCATTTACTCGCCACAAATGTTTATATGAGAGATTAGTTTTCCTTGGCTAGCAGAAGCATCACTTTTTTATAGCCATACACTCGTTGAAGTTATTTGTGGCCTTGCCCAAACTTGTTGCAAACGATATGGATGTGGCTTCATCAATGTGAATGATGCCTCCAACTCCCCATTTGGATGGAGATCCTTGGGAAGCTCTATGAAAGAAATCCCAAGGGTGGATTTTTTGTATTGTGGGAGCAGGATGAGGATTTGAAGGAGGATGTCATGCCTTATGTGGAAAATATTTCAGAATGGTTAAAGATGTCAAGGCATAGTGAGAAGGAGAGGGCTCTAGACCATCAAAGATAGCATGGTTCTTGGCTAACCGTATACCCTAGGTAGAGATTAGAGGGAGAGTTTTAGAGATAATGTGGATAAAAATTTGAGCCAAAATGGAAGGGCATGTTCTATTGTATCCCCCCCACCGTACAGAGGATCCCAAAGATTTTTTAAGGTCTTCCTACATAGAGCATGTGAAGGTACATTGTAGGAATTGTTGTTGGTTGATTTCATTATCTTGTTTGTAGAGAGTGCATCTATTGGGACCCACAAAGTTCCTTTTCTGTAGATTTTCCCGAGTAGGAGCTTTATGATTGAGAAGGAGATGGACCTGAATAATTTTGATTTAGCTAGGCATTTCATCTTCCATATTAGTTTTCCCTACCATGGGGGAGAGCCTTCAAGGTGTTCGAGAATCAAGGAAGAATATCCGTGTTTGGGAGCATACCCCACTGCTGGATTAAAGGACCAAATCAGAGAGTCATTTTGCTCAGTGAGATGGACCAGAGATGATTTTAAAGGATTTGTATAGTCTGTCCTCAAGGGAGCATGAATATCTTCCAAGCCAAGCCAACCTCCTGCCTATCAAGCCAATGGGGGAGACCGGTTTTCATGTCGCAATGATGAATTTGTTGTAGATAAAAGAATCCCTCTTGATTAATAGTGCAAATTAGAGACTCAAGGAGGATATGCTTTCCTTTGCATTCGATCAAAGGCTCTTTTCCTATTAGAATGTCTGCTCCATTGCCAATTTTCCAGATGAGCCAGTTGCCAATAAGAGGGATAGCATTTGCAGTAGCTTTCTATGCAATTGAGTCATTTTGAGAGGATTTTTGTGTCTTACGAATCCAATCAATAGTTGACTTTGTGGGGAAATATTTTTCCTTCATGATCCATGACTAGAGACATGTGCCTGCAATAAGTCCCCATATAGTTTTCGCAGCCATAGCTTTTGCGAAGAGATGAATATTTCTAAGCCCCCATCCCTTGAAATATTTTAGAACTGCAAGGCGTCTCCAAGAGGCTAACACCAGATATAGGAGACATCCTGTAGTTCCAAAATGTTTCAAGGGATGGGGGAATTAAAAAACATTGAATTCACACACACACACACACACACACACACACACACATCTATGATAAGAACCATTGTAGATCCGTCCTAACTGTAGACCTATCATGCACTTGAGGCATCAAATCCCTTGAGATGCAAACTTTTTTTAGAACATAAAACTTGAGGAAATATTTACAAGTCAATAAATTTGATATCTCTCAAAACGTGATAAATCTGAAATTAAGATACATCTACACTAGTTTTTATATAAAACAAGATTACTCCACTAAAATAAAATATTTGAAAAAGACTTATTAAAAAATATAAAAAAGATAACTATCTACCAAAATATTTGTAAAGTACTATAAAAATAAGATAACTATCTACCAAAACTTTAAATCCTTTGTAGGATTTGGTAATTTTCATTTTTTTTTGGAGGTCTTTAATATGGGCCATGCTAAATTCCTTTTATTTAGAATAAATAAACTTAGTTTTTTTAGTTGAAGTCATTGCAATATGTATAATGGGTAATATAGGCCGTGCTAAATTACTTTTATTTAGAATAAATAAACTAATTTTTTTTGGTTGAAGTCATAAATGGTGAATACAATATGTATAATGGGTAATTCTGTTTAAATGGAAACCGATATATTTTGTTGAAAAATGCCACGCCCTACACATACACTGTTATTGCTAATTGCCAATTGCAGTGATATATCGTTACAATTATAAAAATGCTGAATCGGCCTGTGCCTCGATAGCTGTCTAAATTTAAGGTGGCATGTTTTTGCTCAAAGTTAATAATTAGTAGGTAATTATTCAATTCCCATCAGGCTTCTGAGGCACATCCGTGGCTTCTAAGGCAACCTGCAACAATTCCGTTGGATATTTTGATTTTTAGATGAGTCAAACCTTATATTTGAGCTTTTCCACTGAACCGGTCCGCTCTGAAGATAGGTATTTTTGTAATTCATTTAGTTTATAAGAATCTGTTCATTTAAAAATAATCAGTTTAAAAAAACAGACATTAATAGAGCTTGTATTGTCATGCTTAAATTCAATTTTGATTCTATCTTAGGTATGGATGTCAAGCTTGATCTCATTAGTACATAATACATTACATATTTATGTTAGTTCTCCAAAGTAACCTAGTTAGTTTTCTTCATAGTTGTACTGTTGTACTGGTTCTAAAAATGTAATTGAAATTTTTTTTTATGCTGAAATGTGTAAATCTTAATGGTTGGTCATTATAACTAATTATATGTTTACTAAAAATTTTCTGCTCAGGCAATTCTGCCAAATTTTTCTTGTTCAGATGGCTCATATTCAGGCTTAGTATTTTTTTATGGTATTTTTCATAGTAGATTTTGACCTGAACTTTGGAGCATTGAACTGACATGGAGCAAAGTCTATTGTCTACTTTGCTTCATGCCCATTGGATATCCGAATTGTAGAGATTTCATGACTGTTGTCTTTCACAGCATCTTCTGCATCTTGCCTAATGTAACAAATACTCAACCTGGAGATATATGTTGACAAGAAAACAGAAAANCAATATGTATAATGGGTAATTCTGTTTAAATGGAAACCGATATATTTTGTTGAAAAATGCCACGCCCTACACATACACTGTTATTGCTAATTGCCAATTGCAGTGATATATCGTTACAATTATAAAAATGCTGAATCGGCCTGTGCCTCGATAGCTGTCTAAATTTAAGGTGGCATGTTTTTGCTCAAAGTTAATAATTAGTAGGTAATTATTCAATTCCCATCAGGCTTCTGAGGCACATCCGTGGCTTCTAAGGCAACCTGCAACAATTCCGTTGGATATTTTGATTTTTAGATGAGTCAAACCTTATATTTGAGCTTTTCCACTGAACCGGTCCGCTCTGAAGATAGGTATTTTTGTAATTCATTTAGTTTATAAGAATCTGTTCATTTAAAAATAATCAGTTTAAAAAAACAGACATTAATAGAGCTTGTATTGTCATGCTTAAATTCAATTTTGATTCTATCTTAGGTATGGATGTCAAGCTTGATCTCATTAGTACATAATACATTACATATTTATGTTAGTTCTCCAAAGTAACCTAGTTAGTTTTCTTCATAGTTGTACTGTTGTACTGGTTCTAAAAATGTAATTGAAATTTTTTTTTATGCTGAAATGTGTAAATCTTAATGGTTGGTCATTATAACTAATTATATGTTTACTAAAAATTTTCTGCTCAGGCAATTCTGCCAAATTTTTCTTGTTCAGATGGCTCATATTCAGGCTTAGTATTTTTTTATGGTATTTTTCATAGTAGATTTTGACCTGAACTTTGGAGCATTGAACTGACATGGAGCAAAGTCTATTGTCTACTTTGCTTCATGCCCATTGGATATCCGAATTGTAGAGATTTCATGACTGTTGTCTTTCACAGCATCTTCTGCATCTTGCCTAATGTAACAAATACTCAACCTGGAGATATATGTTGACAAGAAAACAGAAAAAAGGAAAGTATATCTGTTTATTAATCACTGAAGATTGTCAACGAGTCTGTTAATTCACTATTATATTCCTCACGGAGTCCATGTTATCACCTTCATCTTACAATGGGAAAGTGGAAAAATGTAGATAGGAAGCATCTCAAAACTGCTTGCAAATGTGCTTCTGGGATCCTGCTTTGAAGTAAAGAGAAATATGTTGCAAATTCAGTCATAGGCAAAAGGGCACGAGATTTTCCATCCTGTGTGTCATCCACACAGGAAGCCTGCTAAATAATATCTTTTGCAGCTCGATTGTCATTCACAGTAGCATCTAGGAGAATATAGGTCTACTATATGTGCATCGCTATGGAGATTGGTTGTAAAACTTAAAATAATGATAGAGGAACAGTGGTACATACCCCAATTTTGCCCATTTCTTTCCATATCAGTTTTCCTTGATATTTGTTGTAATCCTCTTCTTGGACGTGGATCTCATAAATCACTTTATCGTTTGTTATCTTCATGATGGAACGTGTGACCTACAATTTGGAAAAATTAATGCCAGTCACCTTTGATTTCTATACTAATCCTCTGTCCCCTTATCATGGGAATCTACTCTGGGAAAGTTGAAGCACCATAAGTTCATATGCCACAACTGCAAATGGTGGCGGTACTAATGAGGACGATGAATAAAGGATCGATGTATACCCTTCTGTTGACAGAATTATTCTATTTCTTTTGAGAATTTAATTTAATTTCAGTTTTTATATATTAATCTGCAATATATGAAACTGATTGACGACCAGAATCCACCTGCTTGACCATGAATTATTAATAGTAACTGCTATTACATAGAGAAGAAGAACACAAGAACACAGTCCAATTAAAGGTTTTTAGTCAAATTCAACGGATGATGTTAGAGATAATATTTTTATTAATGTTTTGTGTTGAGTTTAGAAATTGGTTGGAGATTTGTTGATGGTTATTGAGAGATTTTCTCAACAATTATTTCTATGTTTAAAGGAGATAGTTGGATCTGATTCCAACTATATATATACAGTGTAATAGGTATATTATTTTGGAGTAGGCTAACTAGGGAGCAATCTTCCCTCTGGAGTTTTGTTTTTCAGGCAAAAAAAAAGGACTTGAATCCTGGTAAATTTTCAGAGATACTCTGAGTTTGGCATAGGATCAAAGTTCCATGCATTTCAAAACCTTATTGTTTTGCCCCATTTTTAACCAACCCAGATGGTCAGATAATCAATCAAAATTCTGGATTGACCGGAAATTTAAAAACAAACCTGTTAAAAAAGTAACTCAGGAAGAAAGAGGAAAGAATGCTTCCAAGTTAACCCACTCCTATTATTTTGTGTATAATTTGTGCAATGTCAACTCTCACAAATTTTAAAAATTTATTGGGAACTGAAGTCGTGTCCATACCTATGTGTATAAGTGCGACCAGATTGATTGTTCCCGATTAGTGTGGTGAAATTCTCAAAGTCAGCTGCACGCAGATCATCTGCAACAGATTTGTGTGAGCAAAGGGCAGCCTGGAGCTGCGCGACCTGCGTGTGTACTAAGGAGCCGACTGTTGCAGAATATCGCCGTTGTTTGGAAGAGGGATAATGGGGTATCCAGAATTGTTTTATCAAAGCCTCAATTATCGGGCCAATGGCTATTATTCTTTAATCAGATTCACAACATCAGGATTGTGAATCAAATCCGCTGCTCATTGCATGTTTTGGATGATGGTATGTTGAGATTGCGAGCCAATGTCATTGGAATAGAGTTGTATCCTGTCACTTTCCGTCCATCATGTTTGTATGTTAAGTGTTTTGTATGATATATTTTGTTTGTAAAATTTTACAATGCAAAACTAATCAATGTACAGAGTAACATAATTTAAATGGGTGGTTCCTAACATTTTTTTGGTTTAAGTGTTAATAGAATATATCATGAATTATATTTTGTTAGATGATGGAGATTCTTGTTGTACTTTAGTGTTTTAAGATAGTCAGTTACAACAAGTGATCTTTGTGTATATTTTTGTAGATGTGTTTAAAGAAGATCAATTGTATGATTTACTGTTGAAAATATACAGTAATCAGATCATTGTCCTATATATCACTGTCAAAATTTGATCTTCTGGAAATTTCATAGATGGTAGTGTATCCATAGAATAATTCAATATCCAGATTGTCTTTGAGGAGGTCAAGAAGCTTCAATTCTACAAATTCGTCAATGATGGGCTGAAGAGTTGCTATCTTAAATAAGTCGAAAGAGAAGCTAAAAGTTATGGAGAAAAAAAAGCGTAAACAGGAAGATTTCATAGTAGATAAAGTGTTGATGAAGACCTGATCAGAGAAAGACAGTTTTGTTTTGTAATTTTTGTTTTCTGTAGAATTTCTCAACAACTATCTCTATGTTTGGAGATAGTTGGATCCGATTCCAACTATATATATATTTATAATAAGTATATTATTTTATATATGTAATTTGTGCAATGTCAGCTTCCACAAATTTCACAAATTTTAATTGATGAAACAACCAAACAAGGAGCAAGCACTTGACTTGTTCGCAGTTTCAGCTGCAACACAGCCAGCGTCAGAACGAGCATGAGTAGTGTTTCTGCATCCCTGCCACGGGAAGACAAGCTTCTACTATTGATTCCAATGCAGGTGAAATTCAATTAGTTTATTTGGACTTGGGCCTACTTGTCATGTGCTCCCCGATCCCACCCATTAGATGCAGCCGAAAAAGGATAGGAGCAAAAGCAACAGGAAAGGCACAGGCACCAAAGACAAATGCAGTGGAGGCCAGAATTGCGATTGTGAAATCCCTTTGTCTTTTATCTGGATCATTGGTCGTCGCGTCGGACGTTTTATCTTCGAATACTATATGCCGCGGCAGGTATAATAAAAAAGAAGCGCGAACTCGAACTGTTGTACTGTTCGGACATGACCTGAGAGAACTCCAGCTCGGGAGCCCCAAGTTCGAACTACACCGCAGAAATGCCTGATTTTTTAAAGAATATATCAATTGTCGTCTCTCCAATATATAAATTCTCTTGCTTTGCTTCGTGGCAGGCTTTTGATAGACCCGGATATTCGTTGATATGCTGTATTTCTTTGCTTTCTTCATATTTTGAAGTTCGACTACCCACTCGTGTGATGAAAATGCCAATGAGTCGTCTGTGTACGTTTGCGAAGGAGACATTTTCAACGGAGTGAGTTAATTAGTGAGTTAATTCAGGGAGCAATTTTCTTTTCCTAGTTATTTTTATAGTAGGTTTTTTTGTTGTGAGGTTTTAAATTTTTAGTCAATCCAGAATTTTGATTGATTTTCTGATTATCTGGGTTGATTTAAAATGGGTTTAAAATAAGGTAAAACCTCTGGGATAAGGTTTTGAAATGCATGGAACTTTGATTCATACAAAACTCAGACTACTTTTGAAAATCTGGTTAGAGTCGGGTCCATTCTTTTACTAGAATGATCCGTTTGTTCAAAAGTTAGCCTCCTCCATTTTCAACAAGGGAGCAACCCTCAACTGTTCCACTACCACTTTCCTCGAACATGATAAATGAAGAGTGATTGATTGATTTAATGGCGTCTACAAAGCTGAATAATCAGGGACCAAGAGAATAACAGCCCTAATTCATCTTCACAGATCTTATAATGTGAATCTTCACTAGAAAACTAATAATCTGGTTGATATTATCCTTCTCAAATAGTTAGTACATGTTATTATCTTTAAGTTGTTTTCATACCAATTTAATATATCTTAAACTACACATTCCATAACAAAATGCTACTCAAAACAGATATTTTAAAAGCAAATAACATCCTAAATAAAAATCAACCATTTCTAACATTTTTCTAACATTTTAAATAAAAAAAATGAAAAAAAAAACAAAAACTAGATGACTGATTTTTCTAGCCAAATTTTGCCTTTTAGCGTCGAATGAAATGAGATGCAGTCGAAAGGGCTAAGGGCGTTAAAATGGTAGCACGTGCCTTCTTCAGCTCAGCACATCTGGCCAAGTTAAACTATGCATGTAATCAAGCTGTAAGAGAGATGACAATCACATCGTATCAGTGGTAATTACGTTGCAGGACAGACTAGATAATAGATTTTTTTTTTTTAATTATTTTTATCAAGGTGATTGATTTTTTTTAATTAATTATTTTAAAATTATTTTTATATTTGAAAGTTTCATCCAAAATATTGCACAAATATAAAACAATAAATTATTTTTTAATTTTCAAAATATTATATTTAATATATAAGTTTACAAAACTTTAATAAGCTTTTTAATAATTTAAAAAAAATACAAAATAATTAAAAACAAACAAATTAATTGAACTCGAATTATTAATATATAAATTTACAAAATTTTAATAAAACTTAATAATAAATTATAACTAATTATAAAGTAATTAAACTCAAATTAATTGGACTCGATTTTGACACTTATAATAAACTGTATTAATTTAATAATAAAATAAACTATATTTTTTTGGGAGAGTCTTATGTAAACCTAATGTGATCCAGGCGAACCAGACATGATGATTCAGGCGAACCAGACATGACGATCCAGGCATCCTTAGAATTAGACATCCTTAGATCCAGACGTCCTTTGATACAGGGCTTCAGACTGAACTGTAGTCCACCTCACTCTCCCTTGATTCACCCCGACTGGTTTCCGTCTTTTCTCCTCACGCCTATTGTAAGTCGTTTTCTTGACTGTGTTGTTTTGTCTTATATCGAACCGTAAACTCCTTCTATTTTTTCCTTTCTGTCTTCTTGTTCTGATAGAGACTACTCCTCTGTCTTGGACTGAGCTCCACTGTCTTGGTCTGACTTCCTTGTCTCTATAGTTGCCCGCCCCAACCTTTTGAAAAACCTCCGCACTAACCAGCCTTTATCCTAACCTCTACGACCAAGTGGGCCTACAGCGGTCCCCAGATCTATTTCAAAAATGGACTCCCTGACCAACAGGTCGGTTTCTTCGAGCATGTGGACTCTCTAGAAAGAAGCAATACGACCCTCCCCCCCCAAGCCTGTTTTACACAGCCCCTCCTCTACCTCTGCTACACCAGTTGTGTCAGTCCCTCCCCCACCGACAAATGCTCTTCTCCCGAGACCATCTCCTCCTGTCTCCGATAGAACACTCCCAAACCTTACAAATTGTTTTTCTGTATCGGATGTCCAAAAAATCCCTCCTTCCTCTCTCCGAGTGGCTCCCTCTGGTCGCAAGGCTTGGAAGTCTAACAGGAAAACCAAGCGTTTGATACTGGGCGACAGAGTGGGCCTTGAAAATCTCTGTAAGATGTCTATTTGTGCCCTGGTAGGTCGCATCTCTTATAAATCTCTGAACCCACAACCTCTCGAGGACTGGTTAAAGACTGAATGGGTTCCTCTCCTAGGCTATTGCCCGAAAGTCCTGTATCTTAGAAAAGGATGGCTCGGCTTCCTTTGCAGAACCCCTGAAGATGCATCTCTGTTATTATCCACTTCTTGGGTCTTTGGGGGAAGCAGCCTCATGCTTAAGCGCTGGTGAATGGCTTTCAACCCAAACACCGACTACTTTCCGTTCAGACACATTTGGGTGCTGCTCCCGGGTCTCCCTTTACATTTTTGGAATAAAGAAGCTATCAGAGCTATAGGTGACTCTTTGGGGAAGTTCATTACTATCGACACAGCTTCTCTTACGGGCTCCTCGAGGAAGATGGGCAGGGTACTGGTTGAGATTGACATATCTACTGGTCTCCCAGAAAATCAGGAGATTGAATGGAGAGGTTGAAAGTCTCTACAGACCCTGGACTATCTCGACATTCCTTTCCGCTGCAACAACTGTCGAGAAACTGGCCATCTCCGTCGAACCTGTCCGGGTAAGTCCTGGTCCTTTCCTTCCGAAGAAGTCGACCTTCATCTTAACCCTCTAGATTATTTGGTCGCTGACCCTTCTCTAGAGTTCCCGGCTCCACCCTCTGACCCACCTTCCCCTCCCTTACCTGGCCAACCTGCTTCCCTGACGACTAAAATTTCTTATCTATGTCCTTCTCTCTTTAACTCTCTCACCGCAGCTAAAAGGGAAACCATTAACCGCTCACACTGGCTCTCTAACCCACTTTCTTCTTCCCACTCTCCTGATCTAGAGAAGACACAGACTTCCTCCTCACCTAACACTGCGCTCGATTCCTTTCCTCACCCAACCTACGAACCCACTCTCCCTACTACCCATCTACCCCCTCTGCAACCTTCTACTTCTCCTCAGTCAGCCGTTCAGCCCAGTCCCCTTACCCCTTACACTGAACCGTTAGACTCACAAGCAACAGGTCCGGGTTTTAGTCAACCGATTGGAAGGGAGGTATCCACTCTCCCAACTACCCATTTATCTCCTCGGCATCCTCCTACTTCGCCTCAGCTGACCGAACAACCCAGTTCTCCTAACCCCTTCTCTGAACCGTTAGTTTCACAAGCTATACCTCCGGGTTTTAGTCAGCCGTTTGAAACCGAGGATTCGATGATGGCAATGTTGAACTCTGCGTCTATACCTTTCTTGTCGGATCCCGCAACTCAGCTACAAATCTTCCGGGGAAACGAACTCATCCCTTCTTCTTCGGCGGCGGGTGCTTCTTCTACTCATCAAACATCTAAAGATCAAAAATCTTTGCATGGTCGCGAGGCTTGGGTGTTGAACTATCCCCTCTACAAACAAGAAGTTCCAGAAAAAAGAAGGAAGTTCAAAACTCCCTACAGTCAACACCTATCGACCCTGCACAAAATGGAAAGGCCCTTAGAGCATTGAAGGCCATTGCTCATTCTAAATGATTGCGCTCTCTCTAAATTTGCGTGGAATCGGAGGATTACTCAAGACAACCTCCTTCCGTAAACTGCTCGAACACACTAATCCAAATGTCATCCTCCTCCAAGAGACTCTCTCATCTGAACAAAAATCCAGAGCGTTCTTACACTCCTTTCGCTCTTCTTGAGTTTCAACAGTCGTTAATGCCATCGGCAACTCTGGTGGCTTATTAGTGGCTTGGGATCCTGGTTTCTTTGACCTGGTACCCTTCCTCACCTGTGGTGGCTTACTGTTGATTGGACGTTGCTTAGCTACCAATCAAGAAATAGCGTTCTTAAATGTATATGGCCCATGCCAGAACAGGATGTCGTTCTGGACGCTTCTTGCAATTAGTGGTATTCTGACCATCCCCAACCTCATTCTTGGAGGTGATTTAAATATCATGCTCTCTGCAGATGAACATTGGGGAGGAGCTTCCTCGTCAGGTCCTGGAGAATCTTTTTACAGAGACCTCTTCTTGTCCAAGAATCTCATCGATGTTTTGCCGAATAAAATTGTTCCCACTTGGTGAAATGGGCGTTCTGGGAACGAGGCCATAGCCAGACGACTTGATCGTTTCTTAATCTTTGAAACCTTCTTGACATCCTCAACCTTCCCTTCTTCGTGGGTGGAGTATCCTTTTTTCTCAGACCACGCCCCCATTCTCCTAAAGTTGAACCTCCCTCTCCAGCTCTTCACTTCCCCCTTTAAGTTCAATCACCACTGGATTTCTTTTGCTGATTACTCCGATCTGGTCCATTCGACTTGGACAAATCCCCGCTTCCAATCTGAAAGTAACCCACAGTTGTGCATTCATTGGAAACTAAAGGTTTTAAAAGATCGTTCGAAGTGCTGGTGTATTCTAAAGAAGCGTGCAGAGGCGGCCCTCCTCAAAAATCTGGAATCAGAGATTAATAAGCTTATTCTCCTTTCAACCTCCGCAGCACTGACTTTGGAGGATTCTGATTCCTTAAAAGTACTTGAGAGGTGCAGAGATCACATTCTAAGGGAAGAGGAAAAGGCTTGGAGACTCCGTAGTCGAGCGACCTGGCTTCAATGGGGAGACTCCAATACAAAATATTTTCATAATCTGGCAAGTTATAACAGGAACAAAAAAAAAATCTGGTCCATTCAAAGTCATCGTGATGAGACTGTCCGAGGCCAAGAGGCCATCAAATCTGAGGCGATCACTTATTAGGAGAAGTTGTTCAAAGTCGACAGGATTCCTTCCCTTCATGAGAAAGTTACTACAGCCAATCTTTACCCAAAACTGGTATCAGTCTCTGAGGCATATGATCTCTTTAAACAAGTCACCCTTCCGGAGCTAAAGGATATTTTGTTACACTTCAAAAAGGAGAGAAGTCCAGGGCCCAATGGCTGGATGGCAGAGTTCTTCTCCCACTTTTTTGATCTTGTTGGATCGGATCTACTTCAGATGGTTGAAGACACTCGCATCAAAGGCAAGATCTCAAATTGTATTAACTCCACCTTCCTGACATTGATACCCAAAGAAAACAATGCAGTCTCTTTCAATGACTACAGACCAATTTCACTGTGCAACCTTATCTACAAATTGGTATCCACAGTCATCTCAAACCGCATGAAGCCGTTTCTGGGAAAAAGTCTGTCAGCTGGACAACTTGGGTTTTTAAAGGGCAGGAGAATACAAGATGCCATAGGAGCTGCCCATGAGTGCATCCATTCCATAAAATAGAAAAACCTAAAGGCTTTGATCATGAAAATTGACCTTAAAAAGGCTTTTGACAGCATTGACTGGGATTATTTGAGACTAATCCTTCACTCAGCGGGTTTTGGAGTCAAGTTCACTGATTGGATTCTGGCTTGTGTCACAAGTGCAAATTTCGCGATGTTGATTAATGGGGAGGCGACTAATTTCTTCAAAAGTGAAAGGGGGCTCCGGCAGGGATGCCCACTCTCTCCTTATCTCTTCTTACTCATTATGGAAAGCCTTAGCCGTCTCCTTTCAAAATCCATCTCTGAACATAAAATCTCAGGTTTAAAAGTTTCAAACCTCACTAGAATTGTTCATCTCATGTTCGTCGACGACATTCTCCTGATGTCAAAAACTGACCGTTCAGAGTGGCTCATTATTTTAGATGTTCTTCATGTCTTCTGCACCGTTTCGGGACTGTCCATCAACTCTTTAAAATCCACGGTCCATTATTGGGGAGTATCGGATGCTGAGCTCTCACTGCTCAAGAACTCCATCCCCTTCACTTTTCTTGATTTAAAAGAAGGTCTCAAATATCTGGGTTATAGGTTGAAGTCGGGAGCCTCCACCTCTGCAGATTGGAGCTGGCTTGTGACTATGTTCGAAAGAAAGATTGGCTTTTGGTGCAATAAGTGGTTGTCCCTGGGGGGGTGTTTCATTTTAGTTAAATCGGTGCTTGAGGGGCTAGCTGTCTACTGGATGACTCTTGAGCGTATCCCAAACAAAATCATTATTTTACTTCAAAGGCTCTCTTTCAATTTCCTATGGAATGATCTTGCTGGTAAGCGCCGATACCACCTTTGTAGCTGGCAGTCCCTCTCAAGACCCCGAAAGGAAGGGGGTTGGGGGCTCTTGAACCTTTCTGTTTTCAACACGACACTCCTGGACTGCTCATTCTGGAGAGCAGTTACCCACAACAGTATTTGGCACCGGGTCATTTCAGATAAATACTTTGATTCCCTTCCTCTCCTCCTTTGGTTAAGAAAGCCCTCTCTCGAGCTGAGACGAGCCTCACCCTTTTGGAAGGGTCTGATCAATGCCTCACCGGTGGTTTTACACTGGCTCTGTTGGAAGCCTGGTACAGGTTCCGAAATTCTAATCGGCAGGGATAAAATCCTCGGTTTGGAGAACCTCTCCATTCTCTCGCCCCCCCTCAGATCTCAGCTCACAATTTTTATTCTCAGGTTCTTGGCGCAGGTAAAAGTGGCAGCTTTTTCTCATCTTCTCCCCGACGCATGGATCCACATCAGCGACCTCCAGCTCCCGAGACAGTTAGCATTGGAATGGGATGCTTACACAACAACTCTGAAATCGGCCGGTATCTCGCTCTCTGACACACCTGACTCTCTTCTGTGGGCTGGGGGAGATGCATCTGGGTTTCTGACTGTCAAAAATGCCTATGCAGCCCTCCTTCCTTCCTTTGCTGATAGTGTTGAGGACCCGTGGCTCCTTTCAATTTGGAAGTGGTCGATACCACTAAAGTTTCATCTTTTTTGCTGGCTGTGTGTTAAGCAGAAACCGCTCACTTGGGAGGTGCTACAAAAAAGAGGTTGGCAGGGACCCGGCCGCTGCCCCCTGTGCAAGCGAGCTACGGAAGATTTAAACCATCTCTTGATCCATTGTACTTTCTCAGCGTTTATTTGGACTCGTATTACTCAGCTTTTTTCTCTACAGATCGATTGGAAGGGCGACTCATTAACATAATGCTTCTTAGCTTGGCAAAAGGTCAGATCGGCCCCTCTTCCGTTGGCAGCTCTCGTTTGTTGGTGGATATGGATCGAGCGTAATCATGTTTTATTTGAGGATCGACCACCAAGCGTTCGTACGGTTCTGCATAGAATCCACTCCTCCTTCCACTGGCAACCGTCCTCTTTAAAATCTATCCCAATAAAAGCTTGTGTTCATCACTTGGCGGAGGGCTATACTCTTATTTGTTTTGACGGTGCAGCCCAGTCCAATGGTCTTTGTTGTGGGGCAGGAGGCACTTTCAAATCCCATCAATCAAGGACGAAAAATTGGTTTTTAAACTGTGGTGCGGGATCAAACACCAAAGCCGAACTCATGGGCTTATGGGTTTCACTCACCCTTTCTTCTGTTTGGTCCTTAAACCATATCCTGGTTTTAGGAGACTCGAAAAGTATAATTGATTGGATAAATCACAACAGTAATCTCCATTCAGTCCACATTGAAGGATGGAAGCAAAAAACGATGAAGCTGTCCAACAACTTCTCCATCATAAACTTCCACCATATTCCTAGAAATCACAATACAGCTGCGGATGCACTTTCAAAGAAGGCTCTAAATGGAGTGGTTGGAAGGCTCTCGGTTTATCATGTTGATAAAGGCGTTGAGAGCCCCATCTCCTTTTATAATTTATTCGAAGGATAATGTCCCTTCT
>SNQJ01S0028202.1:63748-80172 GCA_010110895.2 Picea sitchensis | reverse complement strand
AAAGGCAGAAAGTCGAGGGGGTTTGGAATCGCATGAGAGTCGTAGATTTAGGCGGGCAGATCGTGATCGCCCAAAAGTGTCCGTTCATTGAAATGACATGCCTGCCCTCAAAACTTTGGGAAAGTGGGTTTTTTGGATCTTTTTTCTTTGCCCAAGGGATGCTTCTTCAGGAGAGCACCCCCAGTCATAATTATGTGCTAACACCATGATTTTGGGATCACTGGAGGATGAGAGAATGTTTAGTGCGCTATCACTCTTGAAGTCAAAGTTGAGGAGCAATCTTGATAAACATATGGATACATGTTTAAGATTATATGTAACAAAGTATGACATAAACAATTTTCCATTTGATAGAGCACTAGCTCTTTGGCCATCAAATTGTGATAGAAGTGGAGAATACAACACAAAAAATTGCTCTAATGAACTTCATATGGAAGATAATCTTTTGGAGGCTCATAATAATAGTTCATCTATAGAGTTTCATGTTCATAATATAGAAAATGAGGGTCGACATGTTGATGTGAACTGGGATATTAATATACCCCAAGATGTTATCTAAACCAATAAAAAATATATATGAGGGGACTCTTATTTTGACTTACATGTTCCATTGATGATTGGAGTTGTAGAGATAATAAATGGAATGTCACATGTGATGTGATTCTTGTTAGTTTATTGACTTAATTGTTCCTCTATTTTCGGAGTACAATGGGAAAAGGTAATTCTTTATGGGAGCAAGATTACCATCTGTAAATTTGAGATTGCATTTAAGGTAGAAATAGGTTCTATATTTTGTATTAAATAGTGTAACATTGAAGCTACATTTATTTGATCCAAGCTATTTTAAGTTTGATGGTTTAATAGTTAACTAATAAATTCTCGTTTTCCTATTTGTGACGGGAAATGAAGCTAGCATTTGATGAAGTTGAGACCTATTTCTTCACATAGATAGTGTCCTAGTATTAAAGGATAAATAACTAATTAACAAGACTTTCGCTAAGAAATAATGGGCTCATTCAAGACTCAAGCGCATGAAACGTCTTGGATTTGTAACTTTGATATCTTGGCAAATTTTAATGGTTTGTTTGTTGTTTGTATTTGGACCATTTTTTCAACTTTGGAAGTTTGGTTTTATTTTGATTAAAGATTGTGTTAATCCCTTGAATGCTTCTAGTTGTCATTTGATGCTTGATTAAAGCTTGAGCCATTTGTAGTAGCTCGATTGGTTTATTTAGAATATATTATGTTTATTTATATTTTCTTTGAGAAGTCATGTTGGTATTCATAAAAGGAATGAGCCATGAGTTGCTAAGCGAAGAGAAAAATGGTCTTTGTATTGGCCTACTAGATTTCTACGCAGTCATCATAGGACATCTATTGCCAATGAGACCAACATTCCTCTAATTCTTTTATAATTTTAATGTCATGAATAAAAAAACTTTACATTTAGCCTCTCAATAAAAATATTATGAATCATTGAAATGATTTGTAATCTAGTCTGGTTATTTCAAAGGAAATCAAGCACAGTAAAAATAATTAATCACTAACATAAATTCAGCTGAACATTGCCACTTCTTATTAAGATATCAAATTTTCAAATACAATGTTAATTCTCCAGTGCTCAATGGAAAAACAAGGACTAGCACCCAACATCCTCCCCCCCCAACTGCACCATTGCATGTCCCCATGCAACTTCAAAGTTCACTCACTTAGAATTGGAGTTCGAGTCGGGGAATGAACTTTTCCAATGAAAATTAGAAATATTGTAGGATGATGCAACATTATCTTAGTCTTCTTAGTCAATTTGTACTTATGTAGCCCTTTCAGTCTCCTTAGTCAATTTGTACTTATGCAGATACTTCTTTGTTGGCAGTCAAATAAGAGGGAAATGAAATTTAAGCCCCAACCACTATGGACCAAAAGTATGAATGCACTCAATATAGCTAGAAGCCAGAGACATAGCACAGGTAAAATTGCCATAACTATAGGGATCCTTGGTCCTCAAGGATGTAGAGGATGCTTCCCATTTAAATTTGATACCTTCCAGTGAAAATTGTTTCTAATCATTCATTGTTTAACACAAGAATCTATGACAGACCTTTGAAGGTCTGTCACTTTTCTAGTCCTATAAGATGAAGAGAGTAGATGCAGATGTATATTAAAAACACTAACATGAGTACGAGGTTCATCCTTAATCCATAATGTTGCTTCTCCTTCATTCTTTTGGATTGTGTGGAATATGTTCCACCATTTTCCTGATTGTTCACAAAAGAAGTGAAGGCTCTCAGTTGCACATCTCCTACATATTAAACATGATTAAATTTTATATCCAACAGGTAGGCATGTTCATGAAAATAAAGATCACACAAGAAATGTTGATCTGAGAAATCACTCCGGGAGAAAGTTTCTAAAAACGCAGAGGCACTAATCATTTTATAAGGCCTTCCTTCCTTAATAGCTTTAAGCTTAAAAATAGTTAATTGTTCATGAAGGAAGACCGAGTATGAGGGAGAAGGGATTCTAAAACTCAACAACTCTTCTGCTAACAAATACATTTGATTTTTATCTTGTTGCAGAATATGGCACTTAACTTGCAACTTCTTCAACTCTCCCAATTCCTTCTCCATTTCTTCCCATTTAAATTTCTCGGACGCCAAAAATTCATTGTATTTCTCCCTGAGGTCCTGTATTTCCTTTCTGTGCGTTGGCACATGAATCATTCCTTTTCCAAATGTAACATCCCAAGATCGAGCCCCAATTGTAATTGTGAATGTAAATATGTTTTGTAGGTTAGTGAGCCAAGTGATTATAAGCTAGGAGGCTTATGTGATGATTAGGCCAAAGAGCCTAGATGCTAAAGGCCAAAGAGACTGTTTTTGTATATGTAAATACTCATATGATTAATATAAATACATCGTTGTGTGTAGACCAACCATGATAAAAGAGAATGGGGGACTAAAATCCACTAGGTAGGGTGAGGGAAGGGGCTAAGTGTCTAGGATTAGGAGCTACGCTAGAGGGCTTACCTCTAAAGGAATAATATTATATTATTATTTCCAAAAGGCTAAGGTTGGATATAATCCATGTTGTGCTAAGTTCCTGGGGAAAAGGGAACAAGTGTTAAGTGGAGCTCATGCAGCTTCAGAAAGACATGCGTCAACCTGAGCGCATGCAACTTATAGCTAGGAAAGCCAGCTCGTTGGGCGGTTTTCCCTCCACTCTCGCATCTCTCCCCATGCTCGCGTTCCCTCACCACTCTTTCCTTTTGGGGGGGGGACTCTTGCCATTCTATGGAAGTCTTCCATCTTACCCGATTCACCCACTGACTCACGTACTGATCCATCATCTCCATCATCGACCTCTGCATCATTCACGCACCTCTAAAACCTGTGAAGCTAACCTGTGTTTTCTTGTGAATCACAACACACCTGTACTTTGCATGAGCCCATGTTGTGTCTTAACGGTTGGTTGTTTCTGCCAACACAGTTCCTTGGCTGAGCATGGCTTGCTGCCATGTTCTATGTCCTTACCCAGTTTCGCTTGTTGCCATCACCTGTGCATTAGTTGAATGTTGTTGTTGTATTTGCTAAAGGGATGGTTTGAAGAGGCAGGTTGTCAGGCCTGTGGGAAACTCTCTCCAGGTGAGAGAGTGTGTTGGGGAAGTGATTTCTCCTAGAGGGAGTCCCGTAGCAGCCACAGTACTCTGAGACTTCCGGTCCAGCCTGTTGTTGAAGCCCTAGAAGGGGAGTGGATAGTCGATGCACTTGTGATAGTGAAGGTGTACACTCCTGGGGTGGGAAAAGCATGTGGATAATGAGGGTCTGTGAGTTGTGGGCGTAAGTGGCTCCTGGGAGAAAATCATTCATGTTGATCTATGTGACTTTCCTGTCATCCTTACCAAGCCTAGGAATCCCTTTCCCGATGGAGTTTAGTCCCATCTTGGGGGTGACCCACTGCTGAGCGTGATGAGCAACGTGGTCTATGGTTGGGAGGTTCATGGAAGGTATGCATGCAGTTGGTGTACTTCAATTAAAAGATAAGTACCCATTTCTCTATTCATCTACATGTTGTGTATTTGTACATGTTTTATATTTATGAGTTTAGCCGGTATATGTTGTACGTATAGGATTTACTGTTACTTCCACATTTATCTGTATATTAGCATAATGTAATTGTCTGTTAAGTTATATATGTATGATGTTCTGCAAGAGTTTCTATGTGCCATAGCCCAGCAGGTCTATGGTTGGGTATGATACTTTTTGGGTTATCAAAAGCTCAATAACAATGTGTTTTTCGGTAGCATGACCAGGCTTGAGTGGTCGAGTACATCACAATGTGGTATAAGAGCAAAAAAACAATGATAATGTTGTTTAGGTAGCGTTACCCAGCACGGGTTGGTGGTCAGGGATGTTACAAAATGGTATCAGAGCCATGGTTCCAACACTGAGCCTGAATGGGCCATGCTAGTGGAAGTTGAAGCAAAAGTTTCAGAAAATAATTGTTGTCGAAATGGAAAAAATTCAAGTTCAGAGCCCATGGTTTCTACCTGAAACTTGGATGGGCCATGAAAGAGAAATTCAAAGTAAAACATTCCAGAGAATTTTGAGGTATAGAGTGTTAGAAGGGCATTGAAAGAATACTTGGACTATGTTTGGAAACACAGGAGGTGTAACAAGTTAAAAAATGGCCATAGAGAAATAAATCACAACATTAATGGTTTTGGGCCATTAGATCTGGGTGGGAGTAGGATAAGCAGTCAGATCAAGTGAAGATTAAGTCACAACCGTCAGATCTCATTGAAGGGAGATCGACGGTGGGGATCCATTGTGGATATCAGGAAGGAAATTAAAGCATGAGAAAGTTGAGACTCCGCAATCCCTCAGTATCATTGATATTTCTCGATCAACAGATCAATGGTGGATGTCGATCCCACTATGGATGAGCATCTTATCATTGCAGAGATCGGGAAGGAAATTAAAGCGTGAGCAAGTTGAGTTTTCTCAATCACTCCTGGTCGTTGATCTTCATGGTCCATTAAAACACGACTGTCGATATTGCAAAGTGAGATAAGTGCCCAAAGGTTAATCCAAGGTCACAGCTCTCGGTCACATGTAGAGAAGACAAAGCGAACTTCGTGCAATTCTTGTCCGTCCATCCAAGCAAGGAACACGTGTCGGCAAGTCAGCTTGTTCGGGAATTCGACGTTCAAGAGAAATGGAGTGTGTTGATGCACAAACTCCCAAAGTCCCGAAGTCCAGAGTTCATCTAGGTCATTCATCAGAAGGGACATGTTTCGATAGATCGGCTTGTTCGGGAATACAACATTTGGGAGAAACAAGGTGTGAATAGAGTGGAAACTCCCGAAGTCCCGAAGTTCACGAAGGTGTGAATAGAGTGGGAATACACGAAGAACTAGGTTCAACACCTCTGTATTAAAATTGTGGTTACGTGGATATTTGATCTTGTTAGTGATCGAATCTGAGAGCTAAGATGATCCTTGGAACCTCAATTTCGGGGTTTACAATGCAGTTACAACAAAAGACTGCATAGAAGGGTTTTACGACGGGAGGTCTTGCATCAACAAATTTATGCACAGGACTCAGAATTGAGCAAGGGAGTAGTCATGAGAAAGGTCTTGGAAACAGGATTCCAGGTATTCAACCATAATTAAGGATTGAGAAACTTAGATCACAGGAAGCCAGAAAGAAGATTGCGGGTGACCATAAAATAAAAATTGTGCCTATGTTACCAAAATGGTATATTGTGGTTCTGGTTCTAGCTAACAGATTTTGATGTATGCATGTTTTCGGATGTAATATTTACATTTTAAACAGAAAAAAATGCTAGAGATGTCTACAGATCGAAGAAATAAGGACAAAGACAACTCTTCACTTTACATTTGAGATCTTGAAGAATTTATTGGATCATATGTTGGATCCAATAAGCAACATGGAAAACCCAAGTAAAATTCTAGTTCGGGGAAGACCTGTTCTATACAGATTGATATATATATATATATCAGAATGCTAGTATTTTGATAAAGAAAGATGAAATGTGTGCATGGAGAAAGTGAGAACATCTCCAAAGTTTTGTCCTACAGTTTGGAGATAGAAACCCCACTATTTCTATTGGAATGCGCAATTGAATCATGGTATGAAGGTCATCAAAGGTGACATGTTGGAAGTTGAATATGCATGTCAAAAGGAAATCAGATGGGTTATGATAGGAGAAAGTAATAATTCATCAAGAAAATACGAGTGTTGATATGATCAGTCATAAAAAGGCTAAATCAAGTACCTTAAGAAGGAAGTTGGTGTTAACTATCCAAGGTTACTCAGAGAATATGACTGAAAATATAATTGGGTCATGTAGCAGTTGGATCAGAGGGATCCAACTAATAAATGGATCCTGAAAATTAATATCAACATAATATGTAGTTGCAAGTCCATGAACATCCTAAGATATTGGAAGAAGAAGTCATGAGGTAGACATCAAGATAATGGGAATGCAGGACAACACTCCAGGAGGGAAATCAAGAATAGTAGAGGATTGTTGATGCATTCCAAAGGTATTGAATATATTTCCACAATAGCATGGAGATGTCAAAGCCAAGAAAGACTTCAAAAAGAAATGAATCTCTGTAGAGAGTTAGTAAGGAATCATGAAGAAGAAATTGGTTCTATGCATGGTTTTGAATGCAAAAGAGATGGTTCCTAAGAAGAATCCATATCAAGTGGCATAGAGCCATGAGTGACATCCCCAGAGATTGGAGGTATCACTTGAAATTATGAAATAAATTAAAAGCAATATTAAGTACTTTTAATTAATTCTATGCAGCCAACGAAGGAAGCATGTGTGCATCCTTACAGTATGCTAGAGATTGGCTATGCAAACCAATTTTGAGGCTAGTTGGCAAGGAGAATAGAAGAGTGCAAGAAAACTCAAATACTAAAGTACTCAGTCAGGAAAGGGCTGAAGTAGTTCAGTTCGAAAAGTAGATGGATGTTGAAGATCCAAAGTCTATAAGACAACATGATTGAAATTATAATTCGTCCAAGTATGAGTTTGGATAGATGGATCTAGGAAATAAATAAAAGATTAAGGTTAATATCAACTTATCATTAGGCTGGAAAAGTATAGGCAACCAAGAGTGATTTGGCTAGAAAGTGATCAGGTCAAAAATAATCATGCACAGTGGTTACAGTGAGAGCATATGAAGATTCAGGAATCCGGAAGAATTGAAGACTTTTGCGATCAACAAGGAAAAAATGATAAATGGAGAAAGAAGTTGTTGCAATTACTGTAGCAACAAGTATGTTATGGCTTGTTGGGATAGCCATAAAGAGAGAATGCTTGCATGTTTGCAAGTGTTGTTGATGATGTTGCTGCAAATGGAAAGAAGCAATAGAAAGATGGAATGTTGATTATAAGATTGATAAAGAGGCATGGGAGCTTCTACTGTCATCAACTAATCAGGTAGCATCAAACTCGTTTAATGACATCTATGCAGGTAAGTATTTCTCTTTTGAAATTATGTTGTTTAATTGCCAAAAGAAAATTCAGGTAAGAATTTCCCCAGATTGAATTTTTACAATACATAGTATGGTATTGTTTAAGTGCATTAACAAGAATAAGTTACCACTGTAAAGGCTAGAGGCCTGTTATAGTTATCAAATATTCTTATCTTTTGAATGCACACAATGACATAGTAGCATGTTATGTTAATTTTGTTATGAGGTAAGGACCAAATAAATAAAATATAAGAACTTGTTATAGGAATGATGCCAGGGAAGATAGTCATGTATGAGACCAGGACATGGTTGGATATGGCAAGGTATGGATATAGAAAGGTTATGTACCACACAAATACACAATGAGCTTCCTACCTTTAAGTAAAACTTGGAATGCAACCTTTTTTCTAACACTAATGCACACCACCGAATTATATTCTTGGTGTAGTGTTCGAGTCGAAAAAGAAGGCATCCAAATAATCGAGAAGACAATGGGAAGTGTGTGGAGAATGTGTCAAGACATTGGCCAGATTTCCAATTTATGGATGGTGAGATACATGAATTAGATAAGGATCATTCTGAAAATCAATGCAAAGGTGCATTGGATTAAGAGGCATTGAGAGTTTCACTCACACATGATACAATTGTATACTTAAATGCATTTCCTGAATGCGTTTGGTGAGTGCATGCATATATATTATTACATGGAAATAATTATACTAACGGCTGAAGTGTTTCTAACTCACGGAATTGAGAAAATTTCAGGAGTTGTTAGACATTGCAACAGGAAAGTTGCAAGTCAAGTAGTCACATGAACATTGACTACAAGAAATTTTCTGTTCAGAAACAGGAGTAATGAGTTTACTGATATTAATGAGGAACATGTGTATGCATAGAATGATAATTCATTTTATCCAATAAATTGGTTGTACTTGTGATTGAATTGTTAGTTATGGACAATTCTCAGAACACTTCATAAGGTTTTTGTACATATTGCAATGAGAGTATGATGTACAGAAAATACTGACATTTTGTTGGCTGAATGCAAAATAGAAGCATTGCAGGAAAAATGGTATTCAACATGGTGCTTTTTGAAATCCATAAGGAAGATTGCATCCTATTATTGCAACAACAATGAAACAAATTATGAAAAATAATTTCATATTTTGGGAAAAGTTGAATTCCTTATGAAATTAATTTGATTTCTAAATGAATTATTTTATGTTCTCTCATGATAATTGCATGTGTGTGATGTAGATGAGATAATAATGATCAAAGTTGGAATGTTGGAAAGAACAACTACTGTTGAGGACACTAAATCCTTATAATTGTAGAACCTTGGTGGGGTTCTAGTAACATGCTAGCGCTCTCCTTGTGTGTGAAAGCCTTGGCAAGATACCTTGGTGGGGTTCTAGTAACATGCTAGCGCTCTCCTTGTGTGTGAAAGCCTTGGCAAGATGGATCGTTGAAGGATTATGTAGCAGTGAAGGGATGCCTGAGCCTAGAAGGGAAAGTGAACAAGGAGGAGGCAACTGAAGGATGCGTATGGCATGGTAGCTGCCATAAGGAGGGTGTGTCAAATGGAAGTGAACTGAATTATTTCCATAAGCAACTCTATGGAATAGAGCAATTGACTTCCAGCTGCAGTATGAATACTACAATTGGCACTAGAAAGTATAGCACTAGATGGATAGCAAGCTTCTAATAGCTAAAGCTTGGATATTTTTAAAGAATTTGAATAGTACATGGTATATAATGCACTGAGGACAATGCATAAATAAGGGGAGGGGATTGTAACATCCCAAGACCGAGCCGCAGTTGTAATTTTGAATGTAAATATGTTTTGTAGGCTAGTGAGTCAAGTGATTATAAGCTATGAGGCTTATGTGATGATTAGGCCGAAGAACCTAGATGCTAAAAGCCAAAGAGCATGCTTTTGTATATGTAAATACTCATATCATTCATATAAATACATTGTTGCATGTAGACCGACCACGATAAAAGAGAATGGGGGACTAAGCTCCACTAGGTAGAGTGAGAGAAGGGGCTAAGTGTCTAGGATTAGGGGTTAAGCTAGAGGACTTACCTCTAAAGGAATAATATTATATTATTATTTCCAAAAGGCTAAGGTAGGACATAATCCGTGTTATGCTAAGTTCCCGGGGAAAAGGGAACGAGTGTTAAGTGGAGCTCATGCAGCTTCAGGAAGATATCTGTCAACATGAGCGCATGTAGCTTATAGCTAGGAAAGCTAGCTCGTTGGGGGGTTCACCCTCCACTCTCGCGTCTCTCCCCATGCTCATGTTCCCTCGCCACTCTTACGGGGGGACTCTCGCCATTCTCTGGAAGTATTCCATCTTACCCGATTCACCCACTCACTCGTGCACTGATCCATCATCTCCATCATCGACCTCTGTATCATTCGCGCTCCTCTAAAACTAGTAAACCCATGAAGATGACCCATATTTTCCTATGAATCACAACACACCTGTACTTTGACTGAGCCTGTGCTATGTCTTAACGATTGGTTGTTGTTGCCAATGCAATTCCTTGGCTAAGAATGGCTTGTTGCCATCTTCTGTGTCCTTACCCGGTTTCGGTTGATGCCATCACCTGTGCATTAGTTGAATGTTGTTGTTGTATTTTCGAAAGAGATGGTTTGAAGAGGCAGGTTGTCAAGCCTGTGGGAAACTCTCTCCAGGTGAGAGAGTGTGCTGGGGAAGTGAGTTCTCTTGGAGGGAGTCTCGTAGTAGCTACAGTACTCTGAGACTTCTGATCCAGCCTGTTGCTGAAGCCCTTGAAGGGGAGTGGGCAGCTAATGGACTTGTGATAGTGAAGGTGTACACTCCTGGGGTGGGACAGGCATGTGGGGAATGAGGGTCTATGGGATGTGGGCATAAGTGGCTCCTAGGAGAAAATCATTCCTGCTGATCTGTGTGAATTTCATGTTGTCTTTGCCAAGCCTAGGAATCCCTTGCCTGGTGGAGTTTAGTCCCAGCTCGGGGGTGACCCACTATTGAGCATGATGAGTAGCATGGTCTATGGATGGGAGGTTCGCAGAAGGTCTGCATGCAGTTGGTGTACTTCAATTAAAATATAAGTACCAATTTATCTATTCATTTACATGTATATTTGTACATGTTTTATATTTATGATTTTAGTCGGTATGTTTTATATTTATGAGTTTAGCCAGTTTATGTTGTACGCATAGGATTTACTGTTATTTCCGCATTTATCTGTATATTAGCATAATGTAATTATCTGTTAAGTTATATATGTATGATGTTCTTCAAGAGTTTGTATGTGCCATAGCCCAATAGGTCTATGGCTGGCTATGATACTTTTTGGGTTATCAAAAGCTCAATAAGAATGTGTTTTTCGGTAGCATGACCCGGCTTGAGTGATCGGGTATGTCACAATGTGGTATCAGAGCATAAAAACAATGATAAGGTTGTTTGGGTAGTGTTACCCGACGGGGGTTGGTGGTCAGGGATGTTACACCAAACATGGTGACCTGTTGCTTCCATTTATCAATCTATTCCAACAAAAAAATAGTATTATCTTTTGTGTCATGATAGTCAACTTCTTGTTCATCTTCATCACTGATTTCCAGAGGAATTTGAGCTTGTGTCACTATTTCTTGTGTAACAATGACTTTATCTGGCTGTGGTAATTCCTCTTCCTCAACCACTAGTTCTTGTGTGACAATTGCTTCTTTTGTGGCCTCATCAGATTGTTGATTTAAATTAGGTATCAATGGTTCTTGTGTAGCAGTGGTACTCTCATGCTGGGATGGTTCACCAGTGTTAGTCATCACTGGTTCTTGTGTTACAGTGTCAACTTCCTGTATATCCTTTTAGATTTCATATTTAAATCAGGTACCACTGGTTCTTGTGTTACAGTGTCATTCTCAGGTGTTTCAACAGTCTTCTTTTCTTCTTCTTTAGCCACTGGTTCTTGTGTGGCAGTGGATTTCTTTCTCTGTGATGCCTCAAACAAATTTTCATGTCTTCTAATTAGTCCCAAAGATAAGGGATAAAGAAGGGTCACCTCATACCCAACCAATCTATAAATATCCTCACACTCAAGACACAAATATTTCTTAAATTTTTCATGTGTTTTATCCTTCTCTGATGGCATAGTCTGTCTTCCTAAAATATGGTTTGCTTGCACTAATAAATCTAGATCATGAGGCAGAGGCCTTTGGGATCCCTTTTATGCTTTTAGGATTTTCAATTCCCCCGTAAGCCTCTAAACTTCTCTTTTCAATTGATCATTCTCAAAAAAGGGGAATGAATTTGAATTTTACCTCTTTCAACATCGGGTTCATGTGTTTCAACAACTCTTTGACTTGGGCTCAGGTTGTCAATTGGTTATTGTGTTACAATGACAACTTCATGTTGTTTTTCATCACCCAATGGTTCTTGTGTAACAGTGGGTGAAAGAGGGAGCAACACAGGATTCTCAATTTTTGCCATTTTCAGTTTAGTTGCTTCTGTCGTGACAACAACTCTGGTTCTTCTCCTTGTACTCGGGAAAGTTGATGGAAACAATGGAAATGTCCTCTTTTTCCTTAATATATTTGGCATTGTTTGGGGAGGTTTCTTTGAGACAATTTCAACTTCATAATCAGGGGCAACATTGGAAGAATCATAATGCAAAGCAGATGATTCTTCGTGCAACTCAATTACATTCTCACTTTGAATCATTGATTCAACCTCCTGAATTTTTTCTGGTGGAGTTTATTCCCTTTCAGGTGATGATGACCTCTCCACAATTAATTCCTTCACTGTATCTCTAGAAGTCATCTCTGTATCTGATCCTTCCCTCATTTTTTCCATGGGTTCTTTTTCTATATCCCCTCCTTCGTGTTGTGTTGGTTGATTCTCATTTATCAACTGCTCATTTTCCTTTGCTATAATGGTAGGTGATTTTTCATGGTTTTGGTGCAGAGATTCCTCCATCTGCACTCCAATATATTCCATATGTACATCTTCCGCAATCACAACTCCAAGGTTATCCCTCATTTCTACATCACTACTTCCCTATCCTAGTTCTCCAACAACATTATCTTGTCCCAACTCTTCATTAATTCCTTCTGTTTCCTCTTTACTTGTCTAAAATAATCCTGTCACTACTTCCTAACTCCTCTTCTGATTCATTGCCATCATTTTCATCAACTTCTACTGCTCCCCTGAAAATGAATTGAGCCCATGTCTAGTTTTGTAGTTCCAAGGCTCTCAACACTATTAATTTTAACAGACATTGGTGTGTGACAAAACCTTGGGGAAAACGTGATTGTCTTACATATTGTGTCATATTATGAAAAGATTCTAACAGATAATAAGACATATTTATCAATGAGCCATGATGAAGGTGTGACAACAGAACAAAATCATATGTGTAAACAATCTTGTACCTATCTTCACATGTAATATATTTCTTCAAGAAAACAACAACATGGTCCCAAGGTTGAGGTAAAGACTTTATTGTTTTTCCACATCCTATAGGCTGCACTTGCTCTCCTTCCTCCAAGAAATTGGTCTTTTCATTAGGAACAAATTTCCTTCTTCCAAACCATTTTCTGCCAGTGCTGGGAAGCCTCGTAACAGAGGATATAACCACCTTTGTTACACTAATGTCCAAACCTCTAACATAAGAATGGGTTCTTGTTAAATTCCAGGCAAATTCTAGGGCAATATCACTGTCAAACCCGTCCAACCGCTCGAAATATGCTAACCACCCCGTGTCTTCAAATATTTTGTAGACTTCTGGGCACCAATGCAGGGCATCGAGGGTTACTAGTTCATGAAGGACTGTAAATCCTCCCATGATGAACGTTCTTTTGTGTAATTAGTTGTTACAGTATTGAAAATGAGTTTCAGGTTCAAACTTCCTAACACAGACCCAAGAGCTTCAACATGCATGGGCGTGCAAGAACAATGGAATGATATTTGTTGGTATTTTTGGAATGGTGGTGGTGATTCGAATTTCATGGGAAAAATCAACCTGAAAACCATGTTGATTGAATGTTTGTGGTGGTGGTTGGTTAATTTATTCATGGATGATGGAATACCCCCCAACTTGAACTGATGGTATTGGTCGTCTGTTGGTGATGTGGAAGGACGTGGAACAATCATTATTTCATAGTATCATGTCAAACACATGTCATAGTGACCAATCATACCTGTAGGTTGTAAACCAGAGACACATACATGCGGCCATTGACTGACGGTTGCCGGCAAGAAAAATCTAAGGTGGTGATTACATTCCACTTATCAATCCCTTCCATTAATAGATACTTATTACTGGCGGCCACTGATGAAAATAGTGGAGTAAATCTGTCTGCTGGATATGATGGAATCGGTGGGGCCATGGCCCATAGTCTTCTTTGTGCGTGTTTCACCACGATGTTCCGATTACCAACATATCTTCATTCATTTTTATTAATTCTGCATAGTCTTCTTCGTGCATGTGACATGTTTCAACCAGGTGTTTTAGCATGATTTTTCAGCATCAACATATCTGCGTATATGTACATCTCTGTGGTTTACATGTATGACTGTGTAATTACCCAAATTAGGACTAAGGAAACATCATCTTAGTTTACAAGTTAACTATGAATTAAATTTTAACATAACACAATGTTGAATGAATAATGAATTGTACCTACTCTAGAATTGATGGTCTCATAGGAAATGTAAACAATATGGATGAATTAATACAAGAGAATGAGATGAAAATGGCATGTAAATGATAAGGAAAAAGGGTCAATTTTAGCACCCAACAATGTCTCACTTGAGTATATTAACATAGTCTTCTTTGTGCATGTTTCAGCATGGTGTTTCAGCACCAACATACCTGCATTCATTGAACATTATTATTAATTATGCATAGTCTTATTCATGCATGCAACGTGTTTCAACCAAGTGTTTCAACATGATGTTTTAGCACCAAGATATATGCATTCATACTTATTAATTCTACATAGTCTTCTTTGTGTGTGGAGCGTGTTCCGTCATGAGCCAAGTGTTTTATTACCAACATATTTGCATATATGTATATTTCTGTGGTTTACATGTATGACTGTGTAATTATCCAAATTAGGAGTCAGGACTAAGGAAACATCATCCTAGTTTACAAGTAAAGTATGAATTAAGTTTTAACATAACACAATGTTGAATGAATAACGAATTGTACATGCTCCAGGATTGATGTTATCATAGGAAATGTAAACAATATGGATGAATTAATACAAGAGAATGAGCTGAAAATGACATGGAAATGATAAGGAAAAAAGGGGCAATTTTAGCACCCAACAATGTCTCACTTGAATATATTAGCATAGTCTTCTTCTTGTGTGTTTCAACACGGTGTTTCGGCATGGTGTTTCAGAATTAGCATATCTCCATTCATTGAATATTCTTATTAATTATGCATAGTGTTTTTCATGTGTGAAGCGTGATTCAACACGATGTTTCAACACCAACATATCTGCATTCATTCTTATTAATTCTGCATAGTCTTCTTCGTGCATGCAACGTGTTTCAGCCAGGTGTTTCAACACAGTTTTTTAGCACCAACATATCTGCATATATGTACATCTCTGCGGTTTACATGTATGACTGTGTAATTACTCAAATTAGAACCAAGGAAACATCATCCTAGTTTACAAGTTAACTATGAATTAAGTTTTAACATAACACAATGTTGAATGAATAATGAATTGTTCATGCTCTAGAATTGATGTTCTCATAGGAAATGTAAACAATAGGGATGAATTAATACAAGAGAATGGGATGAAAATGGCATGGAAATGATAAGGAAAAATGGGCAATTTTAGCACCGAACAATGTTTCACTTGAGTATATTAACATAATCTTCTCCGTGCATGTTTCAGCACGGTGTTTCATCATGGTGTTTCAACACCAACATATCTACATTCATTGAACATTCTTATTAATTTTGCATAGTGTTCTTCATGCGTGCAACATGTTTCAGCTCAGTACCATATTTTCTTGGAATACTCCCAAGATCAAACATTGATTCAAATTTATTTAAATCAATAGACTTAAAATATTCGCCAAGATTTTAAAAAGTTTTATAATTATGTGAAAATTCGCCACAATTTCACAAGATTTTATAATTCTGTGAAAGATTCGCCCAAATTTTACAAGATTATATAATTTGGTGAAAGATTCGCCAAAAAATTATATATGCATATTATGTTACTGATAAAATAGCCTTTACATTCTCCCATGTGTCATGGGGATTCTCCCATTTATTATACATATAAATTTAAGGGGAGTTCTTAAAATTTTCCCTAAATTCAAGGCCCCAGTTGAAACACAGTCTGGATACTGCATAAAGGTCCTAAGCACTAATATTAAAGGAGGATAATACATATCAAATGAATTTCTAAACTTTTGCAAAGAACGTAGAATCAAGAAACAATTTACTATAAGGTATACACCACAAGAAAATGGTGTGGTAGAAAAGAAAAATTAGAACCATTTAGGAAATGGCTAGGAGCATGCTAAAGGCTAAAAGATTGTCAAATGAATTTTGGGGTGAAGTAGTAGAATTGCAATTTATTTGTTGAATAGATGTTTGTTAAGTACCTGAATAGATCTACAAATATAATCACCACAAATACTGAATAGATCCACAAATCAAGATAGAAGAAACCACACTTTATTATTACCAAACCCTTGAGGTAGGGCACCACCATACAATGGATCATATTATGGAAGGGATCCTCTCCTGTTCACTTACCTCTTTGAGGGGGCATCCTCCTATTGAGCTACTGCTCCAAATACAATACTTCTTTTCATGTCTCATACATTGCTTGAACCCCTTTATATAGTGCTACCATCACCTAAGAACATTCTAGAGGAGAAATCTTCTAGAAGT
>SNQJ01S0028202.1:42453-63390 GCA_010110895.2 Picea sitchensis | reverse complement strand
TAGAGTCATCAAATAAAATATGGAAGTGGTTGTCATCCCAGAAATGACAACTATCCATATACCAATCATCACAATTTGCCTCAAAATCATACCAAGCATATATTTCCTGATTATATTCATCCCTGAGGTCCTGCATAAGAAATATCTCCTGCATGTTGTTCAATGAATCTTGAATACTACGAAAACTGTCATTGAAGCCATCTGTGATGATATTTGTGAGGCTGTCTATGAGGCCTTGTGCTAACACATTCAATCTCTCATACAATGTGTGAAACAATTGGGCTTTGAATGATTCAAGAATTTCTTTCAGGTTTTGAGAAGAAATGACCATCTAAAAACCCAAAAAATAGACCCAATAAATTTTGGCAGAAAATCGCGGTTTTTTCTGGAAAAACCCTAAAAATTGTTGAAGTTCAAATGCTCATAACTTCACTTCCCGGACTCCGTTTCGGATGATTTTGTTTTTGAAACTGGGTGAAATTGTGAGAGGAACTCAGAACTGTAATTTATTTAGGAATATTCGGCCTCCAAATTCTACAGAAATAAAAACAAATCGCGCCGCCGTCCGCAGAAAAAACCCTGAAAAATTGCAGATTTTAAAACCTCAATATCTCGACCTTCCGGACTCCGTTTCGGTCGATTTTTTTTTTCAAATTGGGTGTTTTTCTTAGAGGAACTCAGATCTACAACCATTTTCTGCAAATTTTTCACCGAGATATACTGAAAATTTCGATAATGTCGCGGTCCTCTTTTTTCTGCTTCGAAAAAAAAAATCTGCAAAAATAAAAAATATTTGCCCACAACTCCGGCCAAGGAAAGTGCTCTGATACCACTTGTTAAGTACCTGAATAGATCTACAAATATAATCACCACAAATACTGAATAGATCCACAAAGAAAGATAGAAGAAACCACACTTTATTATTACCAAACCCTTGAGGTAGGGCAACACCATATAATTGATCCTATTATGGAAGGGATCCTCTCATGTTCACTTGCCTTTTCGAGGGGGCATCCTCTTATTGAGCTACCGCTCCAAATACAATACTTCTTTTGATGTCTCATACATTGCTTGAACCCCTTTATATAGTGCTACCATCACCTAAGAACATTCTAGAGGAGGAATCTTCTAGAAGTAGAACCTTGTAAGAAGTCCTCTTACATTTATTATATTTAACTACCATAGTGGACCTTATTTAATTATATAGTGGACCTAGTCCACCTTATATTGAATAACCTTCACTATTATCACTATGGGCCCTCTGGGCCCCCCCACTACCTCTATAGCTACCTTACAATGTTCCACAAAAAGTGTTCATAACATGATTCCACAAGAGGCATGGAGAAAGATAAATCCTTGTGTTGAACACTTAAAGAGTTTTTGGTTGTGTGGGATATGAACATATACCCAAGGAAAGAAGGAAGAAATGGGATGATAAAGGAAAAAAATGCATTTTTATTGAATATAGTGAGCAATCAAAGGAATACAAACTATACAATCCTAAACAAAGGAGTTAATCATCAATAGAGATGTGATCTTTGTTGAACATGAAGAATGAAATGATCAACAAGGAGCAACAAAATATGTTGGCCCAACAATACCTCCTATGGAGTTATCGAATGGCACACAGGGTATTGCCACATTGATACCTCAAAGCATTAACATTCAACATGGAGCACAAGGTGTCACCCAAGTGACAACTCCAACGACAAGTTCCAAAATTGTCCCCTAGGAAAATCTTCCATCAAATACTCCTAGCACAAATGGAAGAATCAATTAATCTTCAATGTATTGTGGCAACGATAGATCAAAGAAAACAAGAAGCTTAAAGGAGATATATGAGACATCCAGGTATGAAGATGATGATAATGAATTGGTGATTTTTTCTTAATTTTTTTTTATTCTGATCCTATTTACTTTGAGGGTGTGGTAAAAGAAACAAAACGGTGTGATGCCATGAATGAAGAAATGCAAGAAATTGAGAAAAATGAGATGCGAGATTTCCAGTAAGAAAATAAGTTATCAGTATGAAGTGGGTTTATAAAACCAAGAATGATGTAGAAGGGAAAATTGAAAGACACAAAGCACAACTTGTGGTCAAAGGGTATACACAACAATATGGAGGAGATTATAATGAAACCTTTTCTTCTATAGCAAGGATGGAAACGATAGACTTGTCTTGGCAATAACAACTCAACACAAATGGAAATTCCATCAAATGGATGCAAAAACAATGTTTCTCAATGGAGCGTTAAGGGAAGAAGTATATGTAGAACAACCCCTAGGTTTTGAGACTCCAAGACTTGAGAAGAAAGTGTATATGTTGAAGAAAGCATTGTATGGGCTCAAGCAAGCGCTCATGGCTTGATATAGCYGCATTGGCTTATACTTGTTGAACAATGTTTTTAGTAAAAGTAGCAATGAACCAAGACTCTATATCAAAGTCAACAATCGAGGTGAKATTCTAATTATTTTCTTTTATGTAGATGCTCTGATTTTTACAGGAAATATCACTTTGTCCATAGAAGAATTCAGAACAACAATGAAGAAACAATTTGAAATGACATATACAAGCTTATTGAGATACWTTCTTGGTATTGAAGCTAAACAAACAAATGAAGGTATCTTCATATATCAAGCCAAGTATGGAAGGGATATCTTGAAGAGATTTAGGATCTTGAATAGCAAGTCAGTGCCAACACCAACAACAACAGGTTTGAAGCTAAGAAAAGATGATTGTGTAGCAATGTTGATCCAACTTTTAATAAAAGTATGGTTGGAAGTCTTATGTATCTATCGACAACAACACTTGATATCATGTATGCACTCAGTCTAATCTTCAGGTTTATGGAGACTCCAAAGGAAACACACTGACAAGCAATAAAGAGAATTTTAAAGTATGTGAATGGCACAAAAATCCATGGAATTTGGTATATTGCAATAGATGACTTTGAGTTAGTTGTCTACATTAACAATGTCTAGGGAGGAAATATAGATGATCAAAAGAACAAATCTGGATATATGTTCCAATTAGGTTTAGGAGCTATTTTGTGGGCTTCAAAGAAACAATCCATTGTGTCACTTTCCACAACATAAGTGGAGTACGTGGAAACAAACGTAGCATCTTGTCGAGTTTTATGGTTAAGAATGATACTATTTGATTTGAATCATGAGCAAGACGAGGGAACAACAATCTTCTGCGATAATCAATCCTCTATAGATCTATCAAAGAATCTGGTGTTTCATAGATGTAGCAAACACATATCGATGAGATACTATTTCAAAAGAGAATTGATTGAGAATGGGGAAATAAATTTTGAATTTTGCAAGTTAGAAGAAAAACATACAAACATATTCACAAAAGCTTTTCCGAAGGAGTATTTTGAGTGACTAAGAGAAGATCTAGGACTCATCAACCTCAACAAACACTTGAATGATACCTCAACTATCACCTCAGTGTTGCAATCCTAAAGTTTCTTTGTAGCCATACCTCACGGTTTATTATCATTTCATGCAAGTCAAGTTTAAGGGGGAGTGTTGAAAATAAATGACTTCCACCCACCATACTGACAATTGCACAACCTTTTGACTTTCACTCATGGACAATTGTTGAACCTCTCAAAGCTATTTTAGCTACACAATGGAAATTTTATATATATGGTTGTAGTATGTAAGATACTTTGCAGCATAATTTGTTATAAATAGAAGAGTTGTATTCATCATTGTATGCAGAAGATAGATAGTCAGCATTATTAAATAATAAGAAAAATAGAATGTGTAGCAACATTGATTGTAAAAGAATTCAATTTACAATAAAAATCTATTTTTTTCTTGCATATAGAACAGTGTCAAATACTCTGTTATACTTTGTTTTTTTTCAGACACTCTGTTTCTTTTCCAACACTTGTTTGTGATGAATATTAAAAAAAAGAATTCTCAATATTTATGATAAGTATTCTAAGTCTTTTAATAAGTGATAAGTTGCCAATGCTCTCATATGTGAAGCTTATCCATGCATATCACTATTTTAAGTTGGCAATGCTCTAATACGTAAAACTTATCCATGTATATGATTAACTATTAATAGTAACAGTTAATCATCTTATTCATACATAAAAACATAATTATAATAGTTAATCATTTTATTTATATTTTTTATCTTTTTTTGAAAATTTCTCATTATATAAAATATATAATTATTTACATATATTGAAAATAAATGTCCAAAATTTTCCACATAATATTATTCTTCTCACCTAATCACCCACTCTTATTTATACATTTTTATTTATATTTGAACTCTAAGCCATTCTTCCCACCTAATCACCGACTCTTATTTATACATTCGTATTTATATTTGAACTCTAAGCCATTCCGTGTGGAATCCTAAACTTTTGTTATTTTTTTATTATTTTATATATCAGCACCTAACAGTTACAGAGGCATTTTAATTATTACCCCATCCAAGTTGTAATAATTAACCAATACCTAAATAACTTTTTGTAACAAATAAATTGTAATCCTTATTTTCCATTAACGAAAAAATGCTAGCTTTCACCAATAGAGTTAATTAATATAATTTCACAGACTTATCATTGCATAAATATGTAATATATACTTTCACATTCACAAGCTCTGTGAAATGAAAGACATGTTCACACCGACAACTCACCACATTCACAAATTCTGTGAAATGAATGAGAAGGTTACAGTGACATCTTTATGAGGGGAGGGAAACAAATAAATTCAAACATGCACCTTATATCTTAATCACATAATATCCTTGAAAATATAACTTGGCAGTATAATGCATATAAAGCTATCATGTCCCATCTGTCACGCGTTGACTGTGGAGTACACGCAGCCCCCATAACCTGTAAGCAAAAGTCCATCATGTTAATAATATAACAAAATTACACAGTTAATAATAAAGCAATGACAGTACACTGTTAAAAAAATATAACAAAATTCAACATAACATGTTTAAACATGATTATAAGTCATGTTTAAACATGATTATAAGTCATAAGTGAAAAGTTTGTTTTCTTCCGATTTAAGAAATAGGTTAACCATCCAAAACTCAAAGGCATTTGGTAAGGGTGAAAGTCTGTCTTTTTATAGACTACTAACCAGTTATTTCAAGTGGCATGATTTTCCTTGAATAAATTTGAATAAAAGTGATGAGTTAAACCAGCATTTAAAGATAGTAGTCAATGATAGTTTTCCCCACTACTAATTGACATATTAAGTTATGATAGATTTTCCCACTATGAAAAAAACAATAAACCAAAATAATTGATATAATCTTAGAAGTTTGTAGTTAAAGCTAAACTATTGTATTTGAAAGTAATATACAAAGACTTTCAGTAATATACCCAAAATAAAAAAATAAAAAATAAAAAAAAATAAAAAAAATAAATAAATAAATAAATAAATAAATATATACATACAAGAAAGGACAGGGAATGCTAACTTTAGCAAAGAAAAAATGATGTATTCGGTGAAATTGTTAGCGTGTAATATAAAGAGAGTTTAGTAAAAAAATTGTTGTGATAAACGATATTCAAATTATAATTTTTTCTAATTTAAAATCAAATAAACTTTTGACAATCATTCAGAAGTGGCTATTGGTTTGGCTAAATGGCCATTACCTCAGCTAAATAAGCCTCCCTGTAATACAAGACAGGGACATCTTTTCAAATAATCTTTCCTTTTTTTCTTGTTGAAGGAAAGGTCCTTCCCTTTTCTATTGTCTAGGGTTCTTCCTTTCACCATGGAAGAGGGCTTTCCTTCTCCTGGCTATTGTTTCAATATGGCTTGGATACCATGAAGGTGTACCAAGGGAAAAAAATGAAATTTCTTCCTTTCACCATGGAAAAGGGCTTTCCTTCTCCTGGCTATTGTTTCATTATGGCTTGGATACCATAAAGTTGTACGAAGGAAAAAAATGAAAATTTCAACGAAGTGGAAGATTATCACAAAATGTTTGTAATAGAATCCCTGTGAAAGAGGACTCAAGGCAATCTTGTGATGGATATAATCTTCATAGAAAAGTTGAGATTAGAGATGGCTTTCTGACAAGAGTTTTCATCGGCTCTACTTGATTTCAGATTACATTGGACTTGAATTTCACTAAAATCCTGCAGTAAGATGTAAAGGATTATAAATGAAAGTATGAAAAGTGTTAACCATAATAACAAATTCATTGAATTATGTGCTCTGCTGTATATACAAACACGATGCTCAAGGGAGGATAATTGCACTGCAAGAAGTGCAGAGGATGGGTATTCTATCGACTCAAATTCATTGAATTATGTACTCTGCTGTATATGCAAACAAGATGCCCAAGGGAGGATAAGTGCACTGCAGGAAGTGCAGAGGGTGGGTATTCTATCAACTCTTTGTATATGTGTGTGTCATTGTGAATTATGTGCCCTGCTGTATATACAAACAAGATGCCCAAGGGAGGATAATTGCACTGCAAGAAGTGCAGAGGGTGAGTATTTATAAACTCTTTGTATGTGTGTGTCAGAGGGTGGGTATTTAACAACTCTATGTGTGTCATTATAATGATGTATTAAATTTAGATGGTTCACTGGATCTGTTAAATATAAACATTAACACAAACCCATTTAAATCCTGATATGCATCTCAAATAAGTGCAGAGGGTGGGTGTCATTGTAATGATGTATTAAATTTAGATGGTTCACTGGATCTGTTAAATACAAATATTAACACAAACCCATTTAAACCCTGATATGCATCTCAAATAAGTGCATTTCAATCCCGATATGCATCTCAAATATGTGCAGATAAACATAAATATTAGCACAAACCCATTTAAATCCTGATATGCATCTCAAATAAGTGCAGAGGGTGGGTATTTATATCCTGATATGCATCCCAAATATGTGCAGAGGGTGGGTATTTATCAACTCTTTGTATATGTATATAAATCCTGATATGCATCTCAAATAAGTGCAGAGGGTGGGTATTTAAATCCTGATATGCATCTCAAATAAGTGCAGAGGGTGGGTATTTAAATCCTGATATGCATCTCAAATATGTCCAGAGGGTGGGTATTTATCAACTCTTCATATATGCATTTGTCATTGTAATGATGTATTAAATTTAGATGGTTCAGTGGATCTGTTGAATATAAATATTAACACAAACCCATTTATATCCTGATATGCATCTCAAATATTAAAACTTGGGTTATACAACCTCAAGGTGCATGTGGTGTATGTGTTACTAAGTTTAGATGGATTTAGTAGTGTTGAATGGGAGGTTTTCTAAAAATCTCAACTAATTTTGATTTTTAATTTGGCATTCTTAAGTTTAGGGTCGATGTAATTTAAGCGTCTAGATTTTTAACTATAGTTTGAGAGGTTCGCGTTAGTCACAGACAAATGAAAGAGTGTTAAAATAGATTGATAAGATGATTTCTAACCATATGTGAGGATTACCGAAATCTCTAGTAAAACCGGATTAACGTAATTAAAGGATAATTCTCAGAAGATTATCTGATCATGTTCTCCGAATGGCTTTTTTTGTGTTTATAGTAAAAACAATTCCTGTATTAGTGAGAAATTCCTGGTTTTATATCGAAATATCCTATGCAGAGAACTGGTAGACTAGTCAAGTATAATTGGAGTTTTCAAACAAAGAATTAATGACATGGAAAAGAGGATTTGACATGCATACTTGGATCTTTGGAAGTAAGAGTTCCAGTCTGAGCAAAATCACAGCTCAAACTGTTCCGGCCTGCAGACTGATAGTATGCATTCATGGCATAAGTAGCATGGGATGCCATTGTATTTGGTAAATAGCAAGGACCCCCTTGTTGAATAGGCTTACAGTCAATGCTCTGCCCACAAGCATAGTCCAAATTTTCCTTCAAGGAATTTTCATCAGCACTGGGCTTCGCAACGCACCAAACTTTCCCCGTAGGAGGAGCTATAACAGGCCCATCAGTGCGTGGAGCAGCAGTAGATGGTCCTGCACTCTGCCTCATGTACAGATTCAATTAGAAATAACAGCTACAGTTTCAATGCAATTAATAACTATGTCAGACTGTTTAACCTTCAAAACAAACTACAATCAGGACCAACACAGTAAGGCATTTCTGGACAAATTCTGAGAAGGGTTGAAATTTCAGTCAAGACCAACTGCACATATTATGAAAAAAGGGAAACAGAAAATGCAGCAATTTCCTTACCTGAGATCGCAGCAAGCCCACATCATAAGCCATTGTCATATCAGCTTTAAACAGCCCAAAATTGCGCTCCGAGGTTGGTCCAGGCTTCAGATCCTCGTTGAAGAGACCAAAAATATAAATCTCAACGGACCGATTAGGCATCATGGGGGTCCCTGCCATGGAAGTCACATGCTTGATCAGATTACCATTGTAAGCAATTGCATTCTGCAAGCTCACCCCTGCCTCTGAAGGATCCCCCACAGATGGCCATCCCGTTTCTGCCACCACTATATCAATATCCGTGTAACCCAGATATTTCATGGCCGAATACACTGCATCAAGCTGAGCATCAAACATGTTGCTATATTTGAGGCCAGTGTTTGCGTCATAAGACCCTTGGTTGGGCTCGAAGAGTGCATAAGCCAGGGTTCGATCTGTGGGATCACTCTTATAAGCAAAGTAGGGGTATGGGTTGATCATGAAAGGGGCTCCTATCTTCTGCAGGAAGTCAAGCAGGGGTTTCATGTCAAAACTTTCACTGAAACGTCCAGCAGATGGGGGTGCAGATGTAGAAAGTATGGCCATAGCATGAGGTGTAGACACCTTAATTTGCCTATCAAGTGAAACCTCAGCAAGGGCAGTGTGTAGGTTCTGCAATGCAGGAAGGAGCTGAGAAATCAGAACCCCATCCCCACTGAACAGAACCTCGTTCCCCACTGAGATCCCAATGATATCAGTGGCAGGAACAAAAGGAACAATGTTGTTCTTAATCCAACTCTGTGCCACAGCCAGCTGGTTCAGAGATGCGATTTGGTCATTACTAATACCTACAAGTAACCCAATTCCTGTGTTAGCAAAGGCTTGAAGAATTGCAGGATCTGCTCCATATATTCTCAGCTTTGAAATCGCTGTACTCTGAACCAGCTTTGCTACTGCAGATGGGGGAGGAAGATTGTCTGCCGTCTGTCCATAGTTGACACCCAGAGCTTGTGAATGCTCCACCAACGTCCTGCCTCTGCCTCTGTTTTCTGCAATAATTCACATGAGCAAACACAAAATAAAGTGAAAAACAGACATGGAAATAACAGAACCATATGAATACCCATGTTAAAAATCATAACAACCTCACAACCATGAGAGTGCCAGTATTGAAATTCGTATCAACGGCATAGTCAGAGGTAGCATTTCCAAACATATACAATCACAATGACACCAAAATTACATCATAACAAATATCCAAAATAATTTCATGCTATTAGCTTAGTCATCACTGTAGAAACAGCATATTAACATAACCACACCAGTAACCAGTATTGAAAATCCTGTAAACAACACAACAGTTTGAAAAGCTACTCATACAATTTTACAGACCCACATCAGAACTTGCAAATGTCCGCGGCACAATCATGTGAATACCAACATTTAGAATCACATCAATATCCTTCAGAGCCAAATCAATGGCTCAACAATACTGACACTAATAATCATACCAACAAAGAAATTGCACCAGACAATGGCTGACGAAGGGTTACAAGTTACTACTGCTGCAATTACAGACAAACAAATTATGAAGGCCACCCAAGTATCCATTAGCATTCATATTCTGTAAATATTGGTCCTCTACCATTCTATCTCTCTGCAAATAAAAAAAGATAAATACCTCCAAATGGAATGCAATGTATGAACAGTGGAAGCAATATCGTCATTGCAGCTACTTTTACTATGGTCTCCATGCTATGAAATGTGAGTAATCTAAGTCCTCAGCTCAACTATCCAATTCTGATGCACTCCTTCAATACTTCCAACAAAACTATCCAATTCTGATGCACTCCTTCAATACTTCCAACAAAACTATCCAATTCTGAGGCACTCCTTCAATACTTCCAACAGAAGATATCATACTGCAAAAGTTGGAACAAGTTGCAAAAACTTGAACACGTTACAGCGTTGAAGTTGATAACAATTCATGGAAGTCTTTCGATAAAGAGGATTCGGATTTCACACTTTTGGTGTCCCAATTACCTGTTGGCTTCTGTAAAAATATCTTTTATAGACTCAACTCCAATAATATATTCATATCCTTACATAAAGTCAGAAGCAGATCGGTGAAGAGAATAATCGTACACTGACAACATAGATTAAAAAAAAAAAGACCAAGTGGCCTTTTCTGGTTTTAAAGGAGAGGATAAAGACCGTTTACAGTATGTTGAATGTGGTTAAAATTTAAATAAATAATATAATTAGTGTTGTGATATTTTGTTTCCACAAATTAATGGTTTTAAGGAGTATTGAAGTATTACACAGATATTTCAGACGTGTAGTAGTATAAGTCTATTTTTTTAAGATACTGATTTTGATATTTATTATACTTTAGAGTTGGAAAGTAAATATTATATCTAAATTTTTTTAAGATTAATATTAAATTTATTTTGTCTTTGGGTGTAGAAAAGTCGGTGTGTAAAGTTGTTAACTGTTAAGAGATATTTTGTTATGTGAAGTTATTGATTTGAAATCTTAAATTAGTTTTTATGTGACATGTTAATTTTTTTAATTACAATTAATATAAGTTAACATAAAGTGAAGACAAAGTATATTGCACTTTATGATTTATTAAAATTTTATAAAATTAATATTTTGAAAATAAATAAATAAAATTATTTTGAAAATTATAATTTTTTATTTTTTAATTGGTTGTATTTATGAAGGGACTATACTGTTAAATATTTATTATATTTTGGAGTTGATCATGACAATGAGAGAAACTTGTAAATAAAATATTATATCAAATTGATTTTAAGATTAATATTAAATTTATTTTAATATTAAATTATATAGTTTATTATAAGTGTCAAATTCCAGTCCAGCCTAATATTAATTTATTTTAATATTAAATTAATACAGTTTATAATAAGTGTCAAAATCAAGGCCAATTAATTTGAGTTTAATTACTTTATAATTAGTTATAATTTATTATTAAGTTTTATTAAAATTTTGTAAATTTATATATTAATAATTCAAATAGAGTTTAATTAATTTTTTTTAATTATTTTGTTTTTTTTTTAAATTATTAAAAGGTTTATTAAAGTTTTGTAAACTTATATATTAAATATAATATTTTGAAAATAAAAAAATAATTTTTAAATTTTTAAAATATAATTTATTGTTTTATATTTGTGCAATATTTTGTATGAAACTTTCAAATATAAAAATAATTTTAAAATAATTAATTAAAAAAAATCAATCACCTTGATAAAAATAATTAAAAAAAAAATCTATTATCTAGTCTGTTCTGCAACGTAATTACCACTGATACGATGTGATTGTCATCTCTCTTACAGCTTGATTACATGCATAGTTTAACTTGGCCAGATGTGCTGCGCTGAAGAAGGCACGTGCTACCATTTTAACGCCCTTAGCCCTTTCGACTGCATCTCATTTCATTCGATGCTAAAAGGCAAAATTTCGCTAGAAAAATCAGTCATCAAGTTTGTTTGTTTTTCATTCTTTTATTTAAAATGTTAGAAAAATGTTAGAAATGGTTGATTTTTATTTAGGATGTTATTTGTTTTTAAAAATGAGTGGCATTTTGTCAAGGAATGTGTAGTTTAAGATATTTTCAATTGGTATGAAAACAGTTTAAAGATGAATAACATGCATCAATTATTTGAGAAGGATAATATCAACCAGATTATTAGTTTTCTAGTGAAGATTCACATCATAAGATCTGTGAAGATGAGTTAGGGCTGTTATTCTCTTGGTCCCTGACTATTCAGCTTTGTAGATGTCATTAAATCAATCAATCACTCTTCATTTATCATGTTCTAGGAAAGTGGTAGTGGAACAGTTGAGGGTTGCTCCCTTGTTGAAAATGGAGTAGGCTGCAAACGGATCATTCTAGTTAAAAAATGGACTTGACTCTGACCAGATTTTCAAAAGTAGTCTGAGTTTTGCATGGATCAAAGTTCCATACATTTCAGAACCTTATCCCAGAGATTTTACCTTATTTTAAACCCATTTTAAACCAACCCAGATGATCAGAAAATCAATCAAAATTCTGAATTGACTGAAAATTTAAAACCTCACAACAAAAAAACCTACTATAAAAATAACTAAGAAAAAAAAATTACTCCCTGAGTTAACCCACTCCGTTGAAAATGTCTGATTCGCAAACGTACACAGACGACACATTGGCATTTTCATCACACGAGTGGGTAGTCGAACTTCAAAATATGAAGAAAGCAAAGAAATACAGCATATCAACGAATATCCGGGTCTATCAAAAGCCTGCCACGAAGCAGAGCAAGAGAATTTATATATTGGAGAGACGACAATTGATATATTCTTTAAAAAATCAGGCATTTCTGCGGTGTAGTTCGAACTTGGGGCTCCCGAGCTGGAGTTCTCTCAGGTCATGTCCGAACAGTACAACAGTTCGAGTTCGCGCTTCTTTTTTATTATACCTGCCGCGGCATATAGTATTCGAAGATAAAACGCCTGACGCGACGACCAATGATCCAGATAAAAGACAAAGGGATTTCACAATCGCAATTCTGGCCTCCACTGCATTTGTCTTTGGTGCCTGTGCCTTTCCTGTTGCTTTTGCTCCTATCCTTTTTCGGCTGCATNATCAGGCATTTCTGCGGTGTAGTTCGAACTTGGGGCTCCCGAGCTGGAGTTCTCTCAGGTCATGTCCGAACAGTACAACAGTTCGAGTTCGCGCTTCTTTTTTATTATACCTGCCGCGGCATATAGTATTCGAAGATAAAACGCCTGACGCGACGACCAATGATCCAGATAAAAGACAAAGGGATTTCACAATCGCAATTCTGGCCTCCACTGCATTTGTCTTTGGTGCCTGTGCCTTTCCTGTTGCTTTTGCTCCTATCCTTTTTCGGCTGCATSTAATGGGTGGGATCGGGGAGCACATGACAAGTAGGCCCAAGTCCAAATAAACTAATTGAATTTCACCTGCATTGGAATCAATAGTAGAAGCTTGTCTTCCCGTGGCAGGGATGCAGAAACACTACTCATGCTCGTTCTGACGCTGGCTGTGGTTCAGCTGAAACTGCCAACAAGTCAAGTGCTTGCTCCTTGTTTGGTTGTTTCATCAATTAAAATTTGTGAAAGCTGACATTGCACAAATTACATATATAAAATAATATACTTATTACAAGTATATATATAGTTGGAATCGGATCCAACTATCTCCAAACATAGAGATAGTTGTTGAGAAATTCTACAGAAAACAAAAGTTACAAAACAAAACTGTCTTTCTCTGATCAAGTCTTTATCAACATTTTTATCTACTATGAAATCTTCCTGTTTACGCTTTTTCTTCTCCACAACTTTTAGCTTCTCTTTCAACTTATTTAAGATAGCAACTCTTCAGCCCATCATTGACAAATTTGTAGAATTGAAGCTTCTTGACCTCCTCAAGGACAATCTCGATACTGAATTGTTCTATGAATACACTACCATCTGTGAATTTTTCAGAAGATCAAATTTTGACAGTGATATAGGATAATGATCTGATTACTGGATATTTTCAGCAGTAAATCATACAATTGATCTTCTTTAAACACATCTACAAAAATATACACAAAGATCACTTGTTGTAACTGACTATCTTAAAGCACTAAAGTACAACAAAAATCTCCATCATCTAACAAAATATAATCCATGATATATTCTATTAACACTTAAACCAAAAAAATGTTGAGAAACACCCATTTGAATTATATTACTCTGTACATTGATTAGTTTTGCATTGTAAAATTTTACAAACAAAATATATCATACAAAACACTTAACATACAAACATGATGGAAAGAAAGTGACAGGATACAACTCTATTCCAATGACATTGGCTCGCAATCTCAACACACCATCATAGAAAACATGCAATGAGCAGCGGATTTCATTCACAATCCTGATGTTGTGAATCTGATTAAAGAAGAATAGCCATTGGCTCGATAATTGAGGCTTTGATAAAACAATTCTGGATACCCCATTATCCCTCTTCCAAACAACGGCGATACTCTGCAACACTCGGCTCCATAGTACACACGCAGGTCGCGCAGCTCCAGGCTGTCCTTTGCTCACACAAATCTGTTGCAGATGATCTGCGTGCAGCTGACTTTGAGAATTTCACCACACTAATCGGGAACAATCAATCTGGTCGCACTTATACACATAGGTAAGGACACGACTTCAGTTCCCAATAAATTTTTAAAATTTGTGAGAGCACAAATTACACACAAAATAATAATAGGAGTGGGTTAACTTGGAAGCATTTTTTCCTTTTCCTTCCTAAGTTATTTTTCTAACAGGTTTGTTTTTAAATTTCTGGTCAATCCAGAATTTTGATCAATTTTCTGACTATTTGGGTTGGTTAAAAATGGGGCAAAACAGTAAGGTTCTGAAATGCATGGAACTTTGATCCTATACCAAACTTAGACTATCCCTGAAAATTTACCAGGATTCAAGTCTTTTTTTTTGCCTGAAAAATGAAACTCCATAGGAAAGATTGCTCCCTAGTTAGCCTACTCCAAAATAATATACCTATTACATATATATAGTTGGAATCAGATCCAACTATCTCCTTTAAACATAGAGATAATTGTTGAGAAAATCTCTCAACAACCATCAACAAATCTCCAACCAATTTCTAAACTCAACACACAACATTAATAAAAATATTATCTCTAACATCATCCGTTGAATTTGAATTTGACTAAAAACCTTTAATTGGACTGTGTTCTTGTGTTCTTCTTCTCTCTGTAATAGCAGTTACTATTAATAATACATGGTCAAGCAGGTGGATTCTGGTCGTCAATCAGTTTCATATATTGCAACTTAATATATAAAAACTGAAATTAAATTAAATTCTCAAAAGAAATAGAATAATTCTGTCAACAGAAGGGTATACATCTATCCTTTATTCATCGTCCTCATTAGTACCGCCACCATGTGCAGTTGTGGCATATGAACTTTTGGTGCTTCAACTTTCCCAGAGTAGATTCCCATGATAAGGGGACAGAGGATTAGTATAGAAATCAAAGGTGATTGGCATTAATTTTTCCAAATTGTAGGTCACACGTTCCATCATGAAGATAACAAACGATAAAGTGATTTATGAGATCCACGTCCAAGAAGAGGATTATAACAAATATCAAGGGAAACTGATATGGAAAGAAATGGGCAAAATTGGGGTATGTACCACTGTTCCTCTATCATTATTTTAAGTTTTACAAGCAATCTCCATAGCGATGCACATATAGTAGACCTATATTCTCCTAGATGCTACTGTGAATGACAATCGAGCTGCAAAAGATATTATTTAGCAGGCTTCCTGTGTGGATGACACACAGGATGGCAAATCTCGTGCCCTTTTGCCTATGGCTGAATTTGCAACATATTTCTCTTTACTTCAAAGCAGGATCTCAGAAGCACAAAGCAGTTTTGAGATGCTTCCTATCTACATTTTCCCACTTTCCCATTGTAAGATGAAGGTGATAACATGGACTCCGTGAGGAATATAATAGTGAATTAACAGACTCGTTGACAATCTTCAGTGATTAATAAACAGATATACTTTCCTATTTTCTGTTTTCTTGTCAACATATATCTCCAGGTTGAGTATTTGTTACATTAGGCAAGATGCAGAAGATGCTGTGAAAGACAACAGTCATGAAATCTCTACAATTCGGATATCCAATGGGCATGAAGCAAAGTAGACAATAGACTTTGCTCCATGTCAGTTCAATGCTCCAAAGTTCAGGTCAAAATCTACTATGAAAAATACCATAAAAAAATACTAAGCCTGAATATGAGCCATCTGAACAAGAAAAATTTGGCAGAATTGCCTGAGCAGAAAATTTTTAGTAAACATATAATTAGTTATAATGACCAACCATTAAGATTTACACATTTCAGCATAAAAAAAAATTTCAATTACATTTTTAGAACCAGTACAACAGTACAACTATGAAGAAAACTAACTAGGTTACTTTGGAGAACTAACATAAATATGTAATGTATTATGTACTAATGAGATCAAGCTTGACATCCATACCTAAGATAGAATCAAAATTGAATTTAAGCATGACAATACAAGCTCTATTAATGTCTGTTTTTTTAAACTGATTATTTTTAAATGAACAGATTCTTATAAACTAAATGAATTACAAAAATACCTATCTTCAGAGCGGACCGGTTCAGTGGAAAAGCTCAAATATAAGGTTTGACTCATCTAAAAATCAAAATATCCAACGGAATTGTTGCAGGTTGCCTTAGAAGCCACGGATGTGCCTCAGAAGCCTGATGGGAATTGAATAATTACCTACTAATTATTAACTTTGAGCAAAAACATGCCACCTTAAATTTAGACAGCTATCGAGGCACAGGCCGATTCAGCATTTTTATAATTGTAACGATATATCACTGCAATTGGCAATTAGCAATAACAGTGTATGTGTAGGGCGTGGCATTTTTCAACAAAATATATCGGTTTCCATTTAAACAGAATTACCCATTATACATATTGNTTTTCTGTTTTCTTGTCAACATATATCTCCAGGTTGAGTATTTGTTACATTAGGCAAGATGCAGAAGATGCTGTGAAAGACAACAGTCATGAAATCTCTACAATTCGGATATCCAATGGGCATGAAGCAAAGTAGACAATAGACTTTGCTCCATGTCAGTTCAATGCTCCAAAGTTCAGGTCAAAATCTACTATGAAAAATACCATAAAAAAATACTAAGCCTGAATATGAGCCATCTGAACAAGAAAAATTTGGCAGAATTGCCTGAGCAGAAAATTTTTAGTAAACATATAATTAGTTATAATGACCAACCATTAAGATTTACACATTTCAGCATAAAAAAAAATTTCAATTACATTTTTAGAACCAGTACAACAGTACAACTATGAAGAAAACTAACTAGGTTACTTTGGAGAACTAACATAAATATGTAATGTATTATGTACTAATGAGATCAAGCTTGACATCCATACCTAAGATAGAATCAAAATTGAATTTAAGCATGACAATACAAGCTCTATTAATGTCTGTTTTTTTAAACTGATTATTTTTAAATGAACAGATTCTTATAAACTAAATGAATTACAAAAATACCTATCTTCAGAGCGGACCGGTTCAGTGGAAAAGCTCAAATATAAGGTTTGACTCATCTAAAAATCAAAATATCCAACGGAATTGTTGCAGGTTGCCTTAGAAGCCACGGATGTGCCTCAGAAGCCTGATGGGAATTGAATAATTACCTACTAATTATTAACTTTGAGCAAAAACATGCCACCTTAAATTTAGACAGCTATCGAGGCACAGGCCGATTCAGCATTTTTATAATTGTAACGATATATCACTGCAATTGGCAATTAGCAATAACAGTGTATGTGTAGGGCGTGGCATTTTTCAACAAAATATATCGGTTTCCATTTAAACAGAATTACCCATTATACATATTGCATTCACCATTTATGACTTCAACCAAAAAATTTAGTTTATTTATTCTAAATAAAAGTAATTTAGCACGGCCTATATTACCCATTATACATATTGCAATGACTTCAACTAAAAAAACTAAGTTTATTTATTCTAAATAAAAGGAATTTAGCATGGCCTATATTAAAGACCTCCCAAAAAAAATGAAAATTACCAAATCCTACAAAGAACTTAAAGTTTTGGTGGATAGTTATCTTATTTTTATTTTTTTTTAATAGTACTTTACAAATTTTGGTAGATAGTTATCTTATTTTTTTTTTTTAATAGTACTTTACAAATATTTTAGTTGATAGTTATTTTTTTATACTTTTTTATAAGTTTTTTTCAAATATTTTATTTTAGTGGAGTAATCTTGTTTTATATAGAAACTAGTGTAGATCCATCTTAATTTCAAATTTATCATGTTTTGAGAGATATCAAATCTATTGACTTGTAAATATTTCCTCAAGTTTTATGTTCTAAAAAAAGTTTGCATCTCAAGGAATTTGATGCCTCAAGTGCATGATAGGTCTATAGTTAGGATGGATCTACAATGGTTCTTATCATAAATGTGTGTCTGTGTGTGTGAATTCAATGTTTTTTAATCCCCCATCCCTTGAAACATTTTGGAACTGCAAGACGTCTCCTATATCTGGTGCTAGCCTCTTATATTTTGGGGGATGGGGGCTTAGAAATATTCATCTCTTCGCAAAAGCTATGGCTGTATGGGGACTTATTGCAGGCACATGTCTCTAGTCATGGATCATGAAGGAAAAATATTTCCCCATAGAATCAACTATTGATTGGATTCGTAAGACACAAAAATCCTCTCCAAATGACTCAATTGCATAGAAAGCTACTGTAAATGCTATCCATCTTATTGACAACTAGCTCATCTAGAAATATGGCAATGGAGCAGACATTCTAATAGGAAAAGAGCCTTTGATCGAATGCAAAGGAAATCATATCTTCCTCGAGTCTCTAATTTGCACTATTAATCAAGAGGGATTCATTTATCTACAACAAATTCATCACTGCGACATGAAAACTGTCTCCCCCATTGGCTTGATAGGCAGGAGGTTGGCCTGGAAGATATTCATGCTCCATTGAGGACAGACTATACAAATCCTTTAAAATCCTCTCTGGTCCATCTCACTGAGCAAAATGACTCTCTGATTTGGTCCTTTAATCCAACAGTGGGGTATGCTCCCAAACATGGATATTCTTCCTTGATTCTCGAACACCTTGAAGGCTCTCCCCCATGGTGGGGGAAACTAATATGGAAGATGAAATGGCTCCTTATCCAGGTGGCTCCTTCTCAATCATAAAGCTCCTACTTGGGAAAATCTACAAAAAAGGAACTTTGTGGGTCCCAATAGATGCGCTCTCTACAAACAAGATAATGAAATCAACCAACAACAATTCCTACAATGTACCTTCACATGCTCTATGTGGGAAGACCTTAAAAAATCTTTGGGATCCTCTGTACGGTGGGGGGGATACAATAGAACATGCCCTTCATTCTTGGCTCAAATTTCTATCCACATTATCTCTAAAATCCCTCCCTCTAATCTCTACCTAGGGTATATGGTTAGCCAAGAACCATGTTATCTTTGATGGTCTAGAGCCCTCTCCTTCTCGTTATGCCTTGACATATTTAACCATTCTGAAATATTTTCCACATAAGTCCCGACATCCTCCTTCAAATCCTCATCCTACTCCCACAATACAAAAAATCCACCCTTAGGATTTATTTCATGGAGCTTCCCAAGGATCTCCATCCAAATGGGGAGTTGGAGGCATCATTCACATTGATGAAGCCAAATCCATATCGTTTGCAACAAGTTTGGGCGAGGCCATAAATAACTTCACCAAGTTTATGGCTATAAAAAAGTGATGCTTCTCCTAGCCAAGGAAAAACTAATCTCTCACATAAACATTTATGGCGAGTAAATGATAATCATAAATTGCTTGAATGTGAGACAAACGTATCATAACTATTCCCTACAACCACTATTGGAAGATATCAAAAGATTTCTTCCTTCTTTCTCACACTTCTCATTTACAAATGTTTACATGATATGGAATAAGGAAATGGGCCAACTCTCCAAAATTGGATTGGAAATGGACCAAGGAAGTTGGAAACTCTAAAAAAGAGTTTGTACAGTTCCTCTTCAAAATTTCTTCACAACTCTTGGATCTCTTTGTGACTAAAGATCACATATGTTTGATATTTTTTTTTTTTTTTAATGATAGATGTATATTTTAAGCCTATTATATTAGAAATGTTATAGTTGTCTTGGGCTTTCTACAACCATGTTTTTCTTGCTCCTCGATATTTGTTAGTTTATCTTGGATAATATCCTTTATCTTGTCTTAGTTGTGAGATTAATGTTTCTCCAATGCTCTAAGAAAAAAATAAATATGGATTATGTGTAGCACTAGTGGTTGTGGGATTGAGTGTTACTCTCCCTACCTAAGTTCTAATACAATAAGTGACATGTTGAGCTCATAATGAGTGTATTCTTATAATGGATTTGAGCCCTATTGTTGACATGGCCTTGTACCCTAACACACACACTCAAATGTTTTAACCATAATTTTTTTTTTTACTTTCAATTGTTATATATATATTTTATTTATGATTAACATTGAAATTTTTTTTACTTTAATTACTGTTTTTACATGTATACATATAGTAAGGTGGATATTGAAATGGTTTATTTATGACTAACATTAATTTTTTTTTGTTATTAATGTTTTTTTAAATGCCAAAAAAACACTAAATACACAACTCTCCCTTATAGTAGATTGTAAAAAGCCCCTTTCCAATAAGTATTTATTATACTTTTAAGTTAGAAAGTAAATATTATATGTAATTGCTTTTAAGATTAGTATTAAATTTACTCTAAAAATTTCTTATAAAATTTAAGAAAGTTTTATAAATTTAATATTTTAAAAATTAAAAAATAATTTTGAATATATATATTATAATTGATTGAGGTTTGTGAAGTCACTATTATCATCAATATTTATTTTATTTTGGAGTTGATAATTAGAATGAGAGAAAAATTATTATATCAAGATTAATATTAAATTTATCTACAATATATAAAGTTAGAAATTTATAAATATTTATTATAGTTTGAAATTGATAATTAATATTAAATTTATTTACAATGAAATTTTTTTATAAATATTTATTATATTTTGGAATGAGAAAAATTTATA
>SNQJ01S0028202.1:22786-33147 GCA_010110895.2 Picea sitchensis | reverse complement strand
GAAGTGTAGCGAGGTTGCTTTTACCCACATCTGTGAATGGAAGAGGCACTCTCCTTCTTCTGGCTCGTCTGGTTCACCAAGTTGGAGCTTGGTGGTAGCAATAGTGGCACTGGGTTCCGCATCAATGATCTGTATTCCCCTTTTTGGTTCTGACTCAGAGTCATAACCCGCATCTAATTTAGATTCTTTCACTTCGGCCACCAGCAACTGACTTGATCGACAGTCAATAGTGTTATGCCAAGGTATCTTATGGAAGTCAATCCACTTCCCGATATCTTTCTTTTTCTTTCCGGTGTCCTTCTTTGCTTGCGAATTGGACTGGTTGTCCTAGTACTGTCCACCTTTTCTCTGTCCTTTGTTTTGTGGGTTGGGGTCTCCCTTTCCTGGATTTTGTTGTGTAGGGTTCCTAGGCCCAAATTGCCGCGTCTTTTGTTTGAGCTTCTCCTCGATTTTGACGACATGTCAGTAGGTCGTGCCCAAGGACGAGATGTCCAGAAATTCCATTTCAATCTGGATGTATCTATGCATATCACCACGATACTTGATCACCAGATGTTGCTTTGAATCTTTGATACCCAACTTGGTGCGCAAGGTATGTAAGATATTTGTGAACTCTAGCACTTCTTGGTCTCTTTCTTCCCGCAGTGTGGTCCATTTGGTATACAATTCGTCATAACTTCTGACAGAGTAGTATTGTTCCTTAATAACATCCCTGAAGGATTCCTAGGTGGTCGTGACTGTAAATAATGAGGTTTCCTCTATTTCCTTTTTCTCATAGAAAGTTTCCCACCAATCTTTGACATGGGGAACGACTTTGAGGAGCGCAAAAGTAATCTTTTCTCTATTCGAAAAGTTATGGACGGAAAAATACCCTTCTAGTAGATTCAACCACTTGTCTACAACATATGCGTCTATCTAACCTTAAAATATAGGAATATCGAAGTTGATTTGTACCTTGAAGGGGGCGGCGCCTCTGCTCGAAGAAGATGCGTCACCTATTGGTAGCCGCCAAATGATTTGCACGAAACTATCCATCATCTCGTTCCTCTATTGCGTGAGGGATTCCTCAAGCAACATTTTGAAAGGATCTCATGTCCTATCATCTTTATTTTCTCCTGCCATGAGAGGTCGCTTAGGTGTGCGAGAGATTTTTTCCTCAAGAGAAACAAGCTCGAGATCCAATTCTTTGTACTCTGACCTCGTTGGGGACATGGATTGAGACGACAAGAAGCAGACTGCTCTGATACCACTGATCCAGATTTTATGAGCATAACGAAATGACTACAAATTATTAACAGATGCTTAACACAGAATAACAAAGATACAATAAAATTGGTTTTCTATTCAATAAGGAAATAAGATGAAACTGTAAAATGCAGCGGAAAACAAGCTTGCTAGAATGGTGGTGTCTTATCTTTGAGAAGAGATGTGACGACTGGGCTCATTTGCAAGAATATGGTTACAATGAGGCTCTAAAGGCATTTTACAATAAACAGGAATGTCAAAAACCCTAGACATCCAAAATCCTAACCATAGGAGATGAAGCGCCAAAAGTCATGTGGGCCCCATTTGGGTAAGTTAGTACATCAATTTCCCAGGGTCGTAACTTTTTCATACGATCTCCGTTTTAGGCGCACAATATCCTGTTGGAAATGTCTAACCAAGAAGAACAATTTCTGACTGGCCCAAGTCAATTCCTTTGGCAATCACCTGTGCCCCAAATCCCAAAAAATGTCGTTTAGGGCCTTAAAACTGCCCCATAAGTTTGGAACCCAAAAAATGTCGAAAAAGTACCAAGGTGGAAAACTGTTTTTCCATTCAGTGGAATAGGTTGGTGGCCACCGATATCCACATGGATCACTTACTTCTCACATTACTGCCTTCTATCCTTTTCATCATTGGGTCCTTATCAAATGGGCACACATGAACACCTTAGCATAACATCATCGTTGGAAGTTTGCATAACGCTATCATCCTCATGCTCCTATCCTTTTTGCTGATGACGATGATCCCTTCTCTCTCTTAGTCACAACCCAACTGATTGTGTGGCCCTTTATCCAGAGTAAAACTCGACGATTATGTTCCTTGCGGGCCCTTTCACCATAGTAAAACTCAACAATTATCTTCCTCGCAGGCCCTTCATATCAACCATTGCATAAGTACCTTTTTGCTTACATGTGGCAATGTAACAGTTTCTAACATTCTTTGGCAGATGCTTTTCCTCGTTGAATTTTCTTTGGACATTTTCTTATACCTACGCTCCCTATCGACAACGACATCATTCTTTTCTATACAACTGTCACGTTTCTCATCATGTATATCATATGAACCAAGTCGTCATTTATCACTCCTCCGCCACATATATCGTGATTTCCTAAGTAATGGGTCCCCAACGACTACCTCAACATCTTATCAACATTAATGAAGAAAGGATTAACGCCCAACGATAATCTAATTGAATGTTAAAATGTTTTTTTTTGGGTCAAACTTAGACCCTGTAATCATGCTTAATCAGTTAATCAAGTAATTACCGTTGTCAGAGGTTGTTTCTCACCTATATCCACACCTCTCGTTCCCATCAACTGTCGATGGAAATAGATTTACGACTCTCCCTATTTTTTTTCGAATTTTTTGGCGCCCTAACGAATATATACACTAATCGCCCATGAGTGCATTTACTCTTTGCGTAATCCCCCGACTGAGTCCAAGTCGTATCACACCTTTCATTGATTACGTTTCAGTTTGGAGATAACTGACAAAATATTTTAAAAGCACCAAGACTCATGTTGTTAGGATCTGATCATAACCCCTTTCCATTGGTCACTAGTTAGTAGGATATTTTTTCTATGTAATAAAGGCCGACATTAGTCAATAAGGCCTAATAAATAAAGAATAATAAGTCAATGTAATAATACCTAATAGAAGCTTCTTCTTCTAAAAAATCTTCCTCTAGAAGTTTCCTTAGAAGATAGAATTAGTATAAATAAGAGTAGGAGGCATTGGATACTTTTGTCTTGGATATTATAGTAATAGAGCTCTTCTCTCTTGGAGGTTGCCCCCTCGAAGAGGAAAGTAAACATTGTTATCAATAATAAAGGTGCTCTTTCTGGTGTTCTTCTGGTATCATTTTTATATTGTTTTGGATATATCATTGTTGTTCTACTATTGCTTGTTCAATATTTTTGCTCTGCATGTTGAGCCCTTCATTTTGTTGAATAGAAGTTGTGCACAACACATTCCAACTTCATTTTGGAGAATGGAAGTTGTGCAAGATATTGAGAAGCTGGAAAACGGAAAAAAGAAAGAAACAAAAAACGGTTAAAGGGACAACGCAACATCAACTTTGAGGAAAGAATTTGCAGCAAGATTAAGAAAATAAATAACTCTTGAGTTCATAACCAACAATATTGGATTATATATAGGAGACCGATGTGATTGTAATATGATAATGATAGGATAATAGTGAAGGGTTAATGAAAGGGCTCTAATGTCATTGTTTCCTAGTATGTTAGTCCTTAACTATTATTATTACTGTTATTACTATTGATGTTGTGACGAAAGCCAGTGATGTAATGGGTCAATACTATAGTATAGTTGAATCTGGAGATTTGGGTGAGAACCAGACAATTAATGTATCGAATTTTGGTATTATCAATATAATCAGAGGCCTAAATTTTGAGTCGACATTTTTTGTATTCATCCTTAATGCATGAATGGAATGTTTTTCCTTATTATCTTTATGTCTATGTACCTAAATGCTTCTTTATGAATGGCAATGCAACTCTGTCTCTTTATTTTCCCAGTCAGGAATTCCTCAGGACTGTTACAAGTTTAGTCTATTATGTGCAATATTACAGTGAGCCTTGATACCTTAGAGGTTTATCTAAGTATTCTCCTTACCCTTCCCTCTCTTTCATGTCTCAGTTGTGCTTCAGGTGAGACTTCTTCCCTCCCAAGAAGATGAAAGTGACAACACTCTAGACTACTTCGGTACATTTTATTGGTAACCTAAGAATGAACCTGGTCTGAACACTTTTGCGCCAACACCCTTAGGATACTTGGCTCTCACTCGAGAGACCCTGGTTCAAGTCCCAGCAACAGAACCATTTTGTTGGTGCCAAAGTGTTCAGACCAGGGTCCTTCTTAGGTTACCAACAAAAGGTACCAAAGTAGTGTAGAGTGCTGGCATTTTCATCTTATTGGGAGGGAAGAAGTCTCACTCAAAGCACAACCGAGACATGAAAGAGAGGGAAGGGTAAGGAGAATACTTAGATAGAACTATGCAGTATCAAGGCTCACATTACTCACTTCTTTCCTTTTCTTCATTGGGTCCTTATCAAATGGGCACACATGCACACCTTCATATTTCACCGATGATGACGCCTCATAACGTCGTTGTTGTAAGTTAGTAGCGTTCTATCATCCTCATTCTCCTATCCTTTTTGTCGACAATGATGAGCCCTTATATATTAGGGACCTAACCTCCCTAACCCCTCATGTAGGTAGAATACTGTATTTTCCATGTAATAAAGGTTGACGTTAGTCTATAAGGCCTATTTAATAAATGAGAACAAGTCAATGTAAGACAACCTAATAGAATCTTTCGCTTCTAGAAATATCCTCTTCTAGAAGGTTCTTTAGAAGATAGAATTAGTATAAATAAGAGAAAGAGGCATGATAAGTATTTTTCTTGAGAATTATTGTAATAGAGCTCTACTTTACTGGAGGTTTCCCCCTCAAAGAGGCAAGTGAACATTGTTTCTTATCATTAAAGGTATAATTTTGGTGTTGTGGTTCCATATAATTTGTTGTTCCACTATTATCTATGCAATATTTCCATTTTTTGTTTCTATTTCAGTGTTATTCTCTACATTATTTCTCTTTTATGCTAATATAATAGATTTGGTACCTTACAAGTGGTATCATAGCACTTTCCTTGGAAGAAAATGGTGGGTTATTTGTTTTTAGGGTAGTGACATATTTGGACGTCTTAAAGATACAGAGATTTGTTGTTCAACACAGAAATCCACTGGCGGGGAAGCATACATGAAAGAACTACAAGTGGTACTTAAGTGAACATTGTTGGCCACCCTTGTAACCCTTGTTGATACCCCTTTGAGTTGTAGCACTTCAAACAACACTTGTATATAGGATAGCCTAGATGTCATGAAGCCCTCTGTAGATAAACTAATTGGCCACCTAACTGCTATAGTTCCACCAAGAACAACACTTGGGAAGTTACTCTCCAGTACCTGGGTAGTCAGGTAGTATGAATAAGGGTACGGTCTAGCCTCCTTAGTTGGTTCCCCGAGATATTGGGCCGAGTATTACTGTTGGAACCTGCACATATATCAGAGAGCTATGGAAAAGGTAAACCCTTGTCTGTAGAAACCCTGAATATACTAACCCTTGGGAAAGAAACATAGACATAACATACAAGATCCATTTCCGTGCAACTTCATCTCCTGCATTCTTGTTTCAAAATTACTACACATTTTTTCTAGTTCTGAATATGGGCCTTTCAACACTACAGTATTATTCAGATCGAAGTATAACTTTGTAGGAGTTACAAAAAAAAAAAGAGATTATAGTGGTCTCGTTGACACCCTTATTTGGGACCTATTCCATTGGATTCCCCTTTTCTCCCTAATCATAGTGGTATGTTTCATTTTTAGGGATTTTTTTTCTTTGGTGGACCTGACCCCTTCCCAATGTCCCTATTTTCCACCTCTCCCATTATATGACCATTTTATCCCTGATTGTAGTGGTACCTATCACTTATAAGTCCTTTTCTATGGCCCCACCCACCCATTTCCTCTTACCAACACTCGCAACCAAGACCTGAAAGCTTCCATCAGTCACATCAAGGAGTCCCTCCAACAAGTGACATTTGATATTGGCTCTACCAATTCCCACTTTGAAAAATTCTAAACCCAAGTCCAACAAAAAATTGACACCATGGATGCCAAATTCATGTACCAATTTAACACCCTTCATTCCGTTGTCAACCAGTCATTGAACTGAACCCAAGGTCCTTCCTCCTCAGACCAACCAAATGGTGTTTATTCCTCTAATTCTCTAAATTTTCAATCTAACTCCTTTCATCGTTACCCCCATCTTCCCTGAGTTGAGGTCAATAAATTTGATGGATTTGATCCCACGGGTTGGGACACTCAAATGGAGCATTATTTTTCTCTGCATGGAATTACTGATGAATTGGCCAAACTTTGCTATGTTGTTCTCTATCTGGATCCTAAACTATGGAAATGGTGGAAATGGTGTAAAAATGTGCGTCAGGGGTATATTGCATGGACCCAGTTTCTTGTCAATCTCTATGAACACTTTGAAATTGACACTCACTATCTAGGTCATTTGACCAAGTTGAAGAAGTTATGCACATTAGAATACTTTATAACTACTTTTAAGCATTTGTCCTTTCAAACCGAGGGCATGATAGATGTGTTCTTCTAGGAATGCTTTATCAATGGAATAAAGGATGGAATCCAAGCCTAGGTTCTCATGGCTCACCCTCAGACTTGGTTGGAAGCTATTAAACATGCCAAACAGTCCCAACAAGTTGTTTTTTCCTAGAAAAAAAAACCCTCTTTTATTCCTCGCCCTCGACCCAAAAATCCTACTCCCCCTGCCACTCTCCTCAAGGTCCAGAAATTAACTAGGGATGAAATGGTTGAGTGCCAACTCAAGGGTCTTTTCTATAATTGTGATGAAAAATATTTTCCTGGGCACAAGTGTACGAAACAAAAACAATTTATGGCCATTTTAGAAGATGTTGTTGAAGAAGAGGTTGTAGTTCCCCATGTTGAAGGGCCATACCTTCTCGATGCTACCCAGGATCCCGCTGACCCACTTGAATTTGAGAGTCTAATTTCATTACATTACCTCATTGGCTTCTCTAATCGACAAACCCTCAAGCTCATTGGCTATATTAAGCATAAAAAAGTAATCATCCTTATTGATAGTGGCAGCTCCCATAATTTTATTCACCGTCACATTACCTAGGAAACCAATTTCTATATTCATGTCATCAACAATTTTCAAATCACAAGAGCCAATGGTGGGTCCATGAAATGTGGTGGGCATTGTGAAAATGTACGTCTTAAAATTGCACAGTACCACGTGAAATCTCATATGTTTTCCATTGACATGGGCGATTGTGACATTGTTCTAGGTAATGAATGGTTATGCACTTTGGGCCCCATTGTCATGGATTTTAAGACATTAACCATGAAATTCCAATAGGAGGGACACCAATATCAATTCCAAGGACTCACATTTAGTTCTCCTGAGATCATCAGTTCCCATCACAGGGAAATTATCCTGAAGCAATATCACTCTGGTATTATTTCCCAACTCCATTCCATTCAAGCATTTGAGAAACCCTCTGTGCATCCTGACCTCCAAGCTATCCTCTCCAATCATCAAGCTTTTGTTTCCACTCCTCAGAGACTTTCGCCTTCTCATGGTGTTCATGATCATTCCATTCCCCTTGTTCCTAGTAGACTTCCTCCGAATGTTCTCCCTTATCATCATCCCTTTGCCCAAAATAATGAAATTGAGAAAATAGTGCAAGGGTTTCTCCAAGAAGGTGTTATCCACCCTAGTACCAGCCCTTATTCTTCTCCTTTGGTCATGGTACTCAAGAAAGAAGGTACTTGGCGCATATGTCTTGAATTTTGTTCCCTCAATAAACTCAACATCAAGGAAAAGTTTCCCATTCCTGTCATTGATGATCTCTTGGATGAACTGATTGGTGATCAGTACTTTACTAAACTTGATCTCCATTATAGCTACCACCAGATACATAGGAAATAACAAGACATACCCAAGACTATATTTAGAAGTCACGAGGGTCACTATGAGTCCTTGGTCATGCCCTTTGGCCTATGTAATGCCCCCTCCACATTTCCAAAGCCTCATGAATCATGTCTTCCTTCCTTTTATTGGTCATTTTGGCTTAGTTTTATTTGATGATATTCTCATCTATAGTAAAACTTGGCCATGTGGATCAAGTTATCCATCTACTCTCTCAGCACCAAATTTTCCTCAAACAATCTAAATGTTCCTTTGGAGCCTCATAAGTGGAGTACCTAAGTCATATTGTGGGAAAGGACGGTGTATGGGTGGATCCTAAGAAAATTGAAGCTATGCAGGATTATCCTTTCCCTAAAACTCTTAAGAGCTTGCATGGATTTATGGTTTAATAGGTTACTATCGCAAGTTTTTTAAGAATTATGGAAAAATTACATCCCCTCTCATGACTCCTTAAAAATAATGCCTTCTTTTGGACTCCAGCTATTGACCAATCCTTCCAGGCCTTGAAAGAATCTATGTGCATGAATTTGGTCCTAGCCCTTCCCAAATTGACCAACACTTTTGTCTTGGAATGTGATGCTTCTGGAAAAGGATGTGGGGTAGTCCTCATGCAAGATGGTAGGCCTTTGGATTTCACCATAAAACAACTTTCAAACTAACATCTGGGCCAATCCATCTATGAAAAATAAATGTTGGTTATTCTGCATGTCGTGGATCTTTGGCACCCTTATTTATTGGGGAAAATCTTCCAGATTAAAACTGATCACTAGAGCCTCAAATATTTTCTGAAACAAATAATTTTGTCCCCAGAGAAACAAAATGGGTCACCAAGATCTTTAGATATGATTATGATATCATTTATAAGAAGGGAAAATAAAATGTGGTCGTTGATGCTCTTTCCATAAAATATGAAAAAGAAGGGTCCCATTTTTCCCTGTCTTTCATTGTACCTGCTTGGCTCCAAGATGCTCACCAAGAATAATTGAAAGATCCCAAAATCTATCACCTAATCCAACAATTACAAGAAAATTCTCCATTTTCTCTAGGGTACTCTTGGAATAATAATGAGATTTTCTATAAAGGCAATCTATATTTAAGAAAAAAGTCACAACTTAAATATATAGTTCTTTTAGAGCTTCATGCTTCACCCACCGCTAGGCATTCAGGGTTTACCAAAACCTATGAAAGGTTCAAATGTTCTTTTTTGGGGGATGGCATAAAACAGGACGTTCGAAACTTTGTGGATGAATGTGATGTCTATCAATGTAAGAAGGGATAAATAGTCAAATCCCCTGACACACTCCAACCCCTTCCAATCCCCCCTTCTATTTGGCGGGATATATCTATGGATTCCATTGTGAGCCTACCTAGATCTGACAACACAATATTTATCATGGTGGTGGTTGATCGTCTTTCCAAATTTCTCATTTCTATACTCTGCAACATCCCTTCACCGCCTCCATAGTGGCCCAATTTTTCATGGATAATATCTTCAAACTTCATGGCATACCACAATTTGTTGTCTCTGACAGGGATCCCACATTCACCAGCAATTTTTGGCAATAATTGTTTAAGCTATAGGGCACCCAATTACATCTTAGCACCGCTTATCATCCCCAAATGGATGGAAAAACTAAAATTGTTAACAAGTGTTTGGAAACCTATTTAAGGTGTTTTGCATCAGATCACCAACATCGGTGGGCTCAATGGTTACCACTAGTTGAATGGTGGTAGACCACATCTTACCATACAACCACTCGCATGACTCCTTTCAAAGGAATATATGAAAAAAAACCACCATTAATTATCTCATATATTCCAGGTGTCTCTAAGGTTCAATAGGTTGAAAAAAGTATTACTGTATGAGAGGCCATTCACCGTACCTTGAAAGACAATTTGGTGTTGTCTCAAAATCGCATGAAGCAGCAAGCAAATCAATGTCGTTCTGTGTCAGATAGTTGGCTTAGGTTGATGGAAATTTGGTATGGATTTTTGGTTTTCATTTATTTCAACCATTGGAGAGTGATATTGTAGATTGATGTCAACCCTTGGAGAAAGTCCGATAGCGAATTCCAGTAGCACAAAGGTTTGGGTAATGGACCTAAGGTTGTTTCATGTATAATGGTATGATTTTTAATATATTTTAATATAAGACTATTCTATATGGATATTACATGTCATTCCATTTCCGGTGGTATGTGGAACGTCACACAACTCCTCACGGTTAGAGAGTTATGCCCATGAGAAGTTGGAGAACCCAGGTTTGGGTAATGGACCCAAGTTTGTTTGATAGATAAAGGTATGAGTTTTGATATATTTTCAGAAAATATTGTTCTATATGGATAGTACATGTCATTCCATTTCCATTGGCATGTGGAACGTCGCATAACTCCTCACGGTTAGAGAGTTATGGCCATGTGAAGTTGGATAACTCTCATGAGTCATCTAGAAGCCCCAAAAGGTCAAAGTAGTCAAAGTGGTTTAAGAGATTTTAGAAGGTAAATAATAAAGTGAAGTGATGAGTGTAC
>SNQJ01S0028201.1:54938-76389 GCA_010110895.2 Picea sitchensis | reverse complement strand
ATTATCTGCCAACATGAGGGCAATCTTGCAGGGCTCCTCTGGAGATAGCTCCACCGAAGGGATCTCCTCCATCTTCTTGACAAATTTAGATGAGGAAGACGGCTTGGGATTAGGCCTTACCGCACGGACTAAAGCTTGGAATGTGTCCAGAGGATCTTCGTCCATTTCGTTGGTCGGTTTTGGGGCCATTGGAGCACGACGGCGGCCACCTTCAATCAATAAAAAAACGCAGAGACACGACCTCTGCTCAAAATCGCGCGACCTCTGCTCAAAACCCGCGTGCAAAGCGAATTCTGCTCGCTGTAAATCGAAGAGGGACGCTCCGTCATGCGAATCGCTGGGGGGACGCTTTGATCAGCTGCTCCAGATGGATTCGGGCTCCTGCAAACGATGTTCAGACCGGGGGCGGCTAGGGTTTTGGCCCTAGCCGCGAAGGCTTTCCGTCTCGCTTCATTCCGCCAGTCTGAAAATAATCCAATTCTGATTTTGCACAACATACATCCATCCAAATTATAGCCATAAGAGGCAAATTGGATGGCCAATGCCTGATTCATTGTCACAACCAACCACAGTGGAACTCATCAGCGTAGAATTTCATTTGGGAAGGGAAGTTAAAGCGTAGATGCAACTTGAGAATTTGCCATTGCTTCAACAACATAGGTATAACAATTGATAAAATTGTGAGCAGCATAGAGAAAGGAAATTTTAGAGACTGCAGTAGGGGACACACCAGAGGTAGCTTAGTCAACGGAAACAACAACATTCACACCATTGTCTGAGGAAGCTCCAGCAGGGGTGAAGATAGAGGAAGCATAAACACAGATAGTGTAGACAAAGATAACATTAGAGGCAGGCACAACCAAGGTAAAAATGAAGAAATCAACATCAACTTCAGTGCCAGCCCTGACCGAGCCAAAGGAAACACTAGTAATTGGAGGAGGGTTTTCATAGTCAGTCTAGTTGCAGAAATGGCACAACGCCCAGCTTGTGAAAGACCGGAGGATAAATTGGTGGATGATAACTTCTCCACCACCCGACAACTGGCACTTCACCTGGATTCTCATAGCTCCACACTCACCTTCACTCTAGACACACTAGCTCAACATCACACCTTAATAAATCAGTTACAAGATGAAGTCAAATTCCTTAGATGCCAAAGGGAGCGCATGGAAGCAAATCTGGAAGCCAAGCCATCGAACTCTTCAGTGCAAATCCAGAACGAGGAGACAGGAAGCAGGGAAGACCCAATTCTACCTTATCTGAATGTAGCGCTCGATCCCCCACTAGAGGAAGACCGAGCTTAAGAATATTAGTAAAGCACTTCAAAATTTTGTAAAATTGACATAAATAAATCTTTTCGAAAGATAGTTCTAAGATAGAATTGAAAAGCTTAGATATCAGCGAAGTAAGATCAATGCCAGACTCATTTTTGTAAGCTTTTGATGGAAATTATGTTGCTGGTATTCTTTACCGCCCTCTTTTGTACTATGCAACCTCAATCATGCCCTTTTATATATATAAAATTTCAGTTTTTGTAAAAAAAAAATAAAAATTAATAAAAATGTAAATGATGTGAAATATATTTTATTTTATTATGTAATACAAATTTATATTATTTTTTAATATTAATTATGCTTTTATAAATTAGTTCACCTTGTATTACTTTATATTTAATATTTAAAATGTATGTTTATTTTAGATTTTTTAAATAGATATTTAAAAAAAAAAATTATTATGAAATTAGAGTTCACACTTTATAAATTTGTATACATATTTATATTATTTAATATTTAAAATGTATGTTTATTTAAATTTTTTAAATAGATGTTTTTTTTTGAAAATTTATTATGAAATTAGAATTCAATTTATATGGAAAGTATGATTTTGATTATTTGATTTTATCACTATATACTTACAAAAATGATTATTAATATTTTAATATAAAAACTAATAATTTATATTTTTTATATAAGTTACAAAAATGATTATTAATATTTTAATATAAAAATTAATAATTAATATTTTTTATATAAGTTTATAATTGATATTTTTCATTTTTTTATTAATATAAAATTAGTGTTTTCTTAATTTCTATGAATGTAAAATGATAAAAATAAAGATAATTAACATTTAATTTCCAATTTAACCGATAAAAGCGAATACCAAATTTTAAAATTAAATTAAAGTAATTAATTTTTTTTAATAAAAATGAATTCCAAATTTTAAAATTAAATTAAAATATTTTAAAAAATTTAATCTCATTCAATAATATTTTTTTAAATAACATATTAATTAATTTATTTAAATAAAATTATTATTTTATTTAATAAAAAAATATTATTTTATTTAAAAAAAATAAACTGTTAAAAGGTCGTACGAGTAACCATGTGAAGGTGGTTGTTTCTAAGGAGAAACACAATTATTCAAATAGAAGATTCATGTGTTCTATTTGTACAACCCCATCCAAATGACGTTATGTTCTTTCTTACCTAACATGTGGACCCTCCTTGACTTCGGTGCCATGCCATCCCTCTAGCATCATATCTAAATGGGCCCTTCCCCTTTTGATTTCCTATTTTATTTCATACCTTCATATCCTTATCTCCTTGGCCTCCGTACATGGCCGAATAGAGTACATGCCCTCACTCTTCACAACTAGCTATATATGATCCATGAACCTTCTCAACACTTCTATTGAAAAGGTAACTAAATAAAATTTAGTTAGTTAATTAAAATAATTTAATGGTGGTTCTTAAGGAGGTAGAATTTTAATCTGGTCAAATATCTATGAATTTTGGATCATTGACCCGTTTCTTTACATTAGAATAAGATAAGTTCTCACTCAATAAAAATTATATCAAAATTATTATAATATATTGTTGTGATATGAAGTAATGGGAATAGTTTAATATAATTGTTTTAGAAGGTTATTTGTTTGAAACCAGTTTAAATGATTGAATACTTAAATTTAAAAAGGTTTCAATTACTCATTAATGATAGTTTGGCCTTTTGGTTAGAGCTATTATTCCTCCTTTGTATAAATAAGGGAGAGTTGCATAGTAGCTAGCCCATGCTAAAGGTTTGGGTTTTGGATCTATAAATATATTAGTGAGGAAAAAGAAAGATATTGAAAATAGGAGGTTTTTATTAGCGAGGAAAATAAAGATACCAAAAGTAGTAGGAGTTCATTCAAATAAGTTAAATTTATTCCAAAGTACATAACCATAATTGTTAAGTGTTTGTAGTGACACAATACATGCAGAACTGGTTGGTGGTCAAGAGTTTTCAAACAAGATAACATTGAAATCCAACCAAAACGCTCCAATTTACCCAAATGATGTGTTTCATCTAGTGAATGGGGTTTTTCTTGAAATTTGTATTTAGCAACCCCTAATCCTAGTTGATCATCAAAGTCGAGCTTGGGTTAAGTTGATGAAGTCCTCAACCGAGGAATTCTAAACATGACAAAAGGGTATTGTAAGCCTATCATCACGCTTCTTTTCAATAAAATGTTAACTTGATTCCAAGTGATATACAATCGACTTATTCCCCAACAACAATCTTTATGCTAGAGCTCTTTTCTTATTATTTTTTTCTGCATCTTCTCAATATAAGGTAGATTACATCTACAACCTAAATGAAGACCATGTAGAATTTGTTCTCAAGACTTGTTGTGGTCAATTTAGCCATTGTAGTGCATTAGGCCCTACATATACTTTACTCTCATGTTATTAAAACCCTATCAAAATTCTAGTCGGTGCAAACAATGTATTTACACTTGGATAGTGATTAATACATAAGAAGAAGAAAGGAGAATGTACAAGGATACACATTTCCAGAGCTTGCACCCTCTCCGGCTCGGTGAGCGATGAGCACCATGCAAAATTTTTGTTTAGAATATTTTTTTTTTCATGGAATCCTTAAATATACGCAGTTCCACTTGTGTTGGTCATTACATTAATGTTAACAACGTTGTCTATCTATTCTACGAAATGTTTTTTTTCGCCGGAATTCAGCGACATAAATCTGCACGAAATCACTATTTTTTGTTATTTAAAATTAATTTTTGAATGAAGAAATGGATACGACATGCTGAGAAACCCATAAGACACTCAGATTATAAAGAAATAATCACTCAAATATAATTGTTTGAGACGGTTATTTTATTGAAACAAGTTTAAATGATTGATTAGAATAACTAAATTTAAAAAGGTTTGAACAATTGGTCATTAATGATAGCTTTGCTTTTTAGTTAGAGTTACTATTCCTCGCTTTCCTTTTTAGTCAGAGTTACAATTCCTCCTTTTGTATAAATAAGTGAGAGTTGCATAGTAGCTAGTCCTTGCAAAAGGTTTGGATTTTTGAGCTATAAATACATTAGTGAGGGAAAATAAAGATATTGGAAATAAGGAGAGTTCATCACCTAGTAAAACTAATAATATTGGAAATAGGGAGAGTTCATCACTGAGGAAAACTAATAATATTGGAAATAGGGAGAGTTCATCACCGATGAAAAATAAGAATATTGGAAATAGGAAGAGTTCATCACTGAGGAAAAATAAGGATATTGGAAATAGGGAGAGTTCATCACCGAGGAAAAATAAGGATACCATAAGTAGTAGGAGTTCATTCAAATGAGTTAAATTTATTCCAAAGTACATAAACATACTTTTTTGTAGTGACAAAACTTGTTGGTGGTCAAGAGTTTTCAAACAAGATAACATTGAAATCCATCCAAAACACTCCAATTTACCCAAATGATGTGTTTCACAGCTCGTGCATGGGGTTTTTCTTGAAATATGTATTTAGCAACCCTTAGTCCTAGTTGATCATCAAAGGCAGGGCTTGGATTAAGTTGATGAAGTCCTCAGCTGAGACAATCTGAACATGAAGAAAGGGTCTTGTATGCCTATCATCAAACTTCTTTTCAATAAAAATTTAACCTGATTCCAAGTGATATACAATCGACTTATTCCCTAAAAACAATCTTTATGCTAGAGCTCTTTTCTTATTATTTGTTTTTCCATCTTCTCAATATAGAGTAGATTACGTCTACAACCTAAATGAAGACCAAGTAGAATTTTTTCTCAAGACTTGTTGTGGCCAATTTAGTTATTGTAGTGCATTACACTTTGCATATACTTTACACTCATGTTATTAAAATCCTATCAAATTTCTATCAGGTGCAAACAATGTAATTGCATTTGGATAATGAATAATACATAAGAAGAATAAAGGAGAATGTACAAGGATACACTTTTCCAGAGCTTGCACCCTCTCGAACACGACGAGCGATGAGCACCATGTAAAAATTTTGTTTAGAATAGTTTTTTTTTCATGGAATCCTTAAATGTACGTAGTTCCACCTGTGTTGGTCATTACATTAATGTTAACGACGTTTTTGTCGAAATTCGACGACATAAATCTGCACAAAATCACTATTTTTTGTTATTTAAAATCAATTTCTAAATGAAGAAATTGATTCAACATGTTGAAAAACCCCTAGGGCACTCTAATTATACAAAAACAATCTCTCAAATCTATGGATCTAACAATTTCTCACCGGATTTCGGGCAAATTTCTATGAAAAATATCACCAGAGAAGAATAATTTCATAGAATATTTAAACAACGACCAATGTTAATTACCTATTTCACATCTTTGTGACATCTGTATTATTTCATGTCAATTGTAACGTATTCTGAATCATAATAATCCTTACAAAACGATAAAGTAAGGACAACTCCAATTTACTTTTGAAAAAATAAAATATACAAAAATATGAAAATCATTGGTAAAAAAATGTATTATTATAAAAAATAAAAACTTTCATACTATAAGGTTTTATATCATTATATTACAAACTTGCAAAGACCACGATTACAAATTAAACATTGTACATACCATGAGGACATTAATATCATACCAAAATTTTTGAAGAAACCAATTTGAAGATAGAAAAACTTATATTTTTTATTTTATTTTTGCCAACAAGCATTTTTTTTCACGAGGCTTCAAATTTGTATATTGCCTTATTTTGGTTTCCCTCTTCAATTTCCATATTGAATTCGTTTTTGTTTTTTATTGAAATTTTTGTGGATGGATGATATTGAGTGCGTCGATTACTGCAGAGTGAGGTAGGCAACGTTATAGGCAGCTAGTTTCAAAGATTCACTCCAAGCAATGTCATAGGTAGCTAGATTCAAAGATTCACAACGTCATAAGTTGCTAGTTTCAAAGATTCACCCTAAGCAGCATTAGAGGTAACCAATTTCAAAGGTTCACCTTAAAACCTTTTATCTAAAGCTTAAAACACTTAGGTACTTCAACTAATTAATCAAACTAAAAATTAATTTGTTTATCAAAGTAAAACTTAATTTGTTAATTATAATTTTTTTGATTATTAAATAATAACTAATATTAAAACCAATAAAAGTTATCAATAACATTCTTAATTTCATTTAACTTAAATTCAAACTATGAACCTTAACATTTACCACCTTCACTTGCTATTTAATATTTTCAAACCTTAAAATTATGCATCACTACCTAATTTAATCTATATTCAAAGTAAATAAATTGAACAATCTATTTGAAAGTAAAAAAAAGAGCATGTGGACACACAAATATCTCCACCACTAGACGTTGGCCAACTTGTTGGTATTACAAGAATGCATGTCGCATAATACTCCAAGGACCGACAAAAGAATACTCAACTAGATGCCCCTAGTTTATTGCCCATGTAAGGATGATTTAATATATTGTTAAGAGATAATATAATGCAAATATTGCCAAAATGAAGGTTAATGGATAATGAATACAAAACCTCTTTTAATGAAAGAAAACCTCTTTTAATGAAAGAAAACCTCTTTTATAGTAGGCATATCATCTTCATACAAATTCAAAATGCATCCAAACATATTACAACTTTTTATTTAACTTTGCTTTAAAGGACAAACAAGATTCATAACTAGATGTATATTTCATTGCTCGTCTCCTCACGAGAGTTCTAAGAAATAAAATTAAAAACATATTGTGGCAGTGTTACAAACCTCAAACTGAATAAAATTAAAAACATCTTGTGGCATTGTTATAAACCTCAATCTCAATGTTTGATTGTTTCTAGTCGTACAATACCAATTACAGAATAATTCACTGAGGTTGCCTACAGATTTTTGGTTAGAGCAATATATTTCGAGAAATAAAATCAAAAGCATCACATGACATTGTTACATAGCTCAAACTCAATGTTTAATAGTTTCTAACCTTAATTTGTAATGCTCAATGGATGATTCTAGATTATATTGAAGCAATGTTTCCAAAAGTTGAAAAGTTAGAAAATGTCTTTGTCGACATAGGTGTACCTGCAAGAATATGCAATAAACATAATCAGTAATCAAAGTAATGACTCTAGAGTCTTAAAATTTAAACACTTCAAACAAATGATCAACTAAAAAAATACAATGTAAAGCACGAGGGATTGTGTACCAAATGTCTTGATTACTTACAAAAATGTACCTGCATGCTTATGGGATCAACATTTTTAGTGGATGAATTTGGAGTATAATGGACATGTATTAGACACACTAGTTGAGTAAATACATGAATTAAGGATAAAAGAGGAAGGGAAGTTGAAACCACCTTGCATTACATAGGATAAGTGCTTTAACGCATTTCAAACTTCAGTTCTATTCCTAACAAAAGCAATTTTTCACTGGCACAAATTCTTAGATTCTAGTTCTATTTGTGACAAAATTGATTGTTCGCTGGCACAATATTGCCCAAGGTGAGGATGCAAATTTATGCTTTCAATAATATTCTTTGAAGGCTAAGAACTCAATTGTTGTTCTAATGACAAGTTAGATTGAGAGACATTATTCAAGGATTGAAGAAGTTGGCCAACCTTAAAAGATAGAGAAAATGAAACATAAAATATAAAAACCTGTAAATATATTTTTCTTTTCATAAATAATATGCAAAAATATCTAGTATTTGGAAGCATTCAGTGTGCATCTAGCCACAAAGTAGTATAACACAAACTTAACATCCACAATGTAATGTACCCAACTCCTATGTTGGGTTACATTACTACAATTTTGACTTGGGTATCGATTCAAAAATGAAAATATGTGCAACATGACATACGAGCTCATGCAGTTATTAATAATTTTAAAAATCATGAATGCAAATGATTTAAGCATGAACAATAGCATTTAAATGCATATAACATAAATTAAACACACCATTCAAGCATGAACAATAGCATTTAAATGCATATAACATAAATTAAACACACCATTCAAGCATAACATTCACATAATAAATAACACAATGATCAACCACTTGTCTTTAAAAACATTTTACATAGCTAGATATAGACAACAAACATTCCACCCAACCATAGACTCTGTTGCTCCAATTATCTTAGTAGCAAGTCACCCTTGAGCTAGGTTCGTGAGTCCACAAGGATGACAAGCTCCTATGGTTGGATAATGTCCACTCTAACAACCCAATACCCACTGTTTATATAGTGACATGACTTACAACAATTACAACCACCCAAATCTCTTCCCGATCAATTTGTACAACCCAAGGGATGATATTTCCTTCTCTGCACCATAATACCACAGACAATCTCTATCCCCTCCAGGGTTCTAGCATAGACCGACTAGGAATCTCTCAACTGGGGGCTCTAGGAAATATAGCTGCAATAGGAGTGCACACAACATCATTTACAAATGCTCCGCTGGGTAACTTTCTCAATGGAAATTAACTTACAAAAATGGAAACCTAATTATCATCATAATTACTAGCTTCAACAAGTTGTCCTCAACACCTGTTATGGTTTCCTCCTCTTTCCTAACAATCACTTTTCTTTTCTTCCCTTTTTTCCCAACAATAAAAATTTGATCCCCTCGCTACTCAAATTTCTTTTCCTTTTCTCTCATGCATTTTGACTCTAACATTTACCAAGAATGATTGTGCTTAAACCATATTGTCTCTTACTCACTAGTACATATGGGCCCAAAATGCGATGAAATATTTCCACATTTCTATAATTTGTGGAAAAATGTATTGAAATTTTGGCTTTCTTTTCAATTTTTTGTGGTTTGGCCCCGACATTCGTCACTGTAGCGACAGTTTCAGAAAACCGTCTATATATCCATGAATTTTCGTCGCTATATCGACACTTCTTAGGCACTTGGAAATACAACTCAACATTTCCATCCCTTGGTAAGGGGGTTATGAATATCATCCCTTGGTAAGACATTATTCAATATATAATGTATTCTTTGTAATAGTGACCATGTCATGTATTTGTCAAAAGTTTTATCGTTTTAATATATGTTCTATACACACTAATTTTAATACATTGTTTGTAGATATAAAGACAATGCCCCCAAAATGTCGACTGCTAGAGAGTTATTTGCCAAGTAGTAGCATAAATACTACTTTACAAGGTGAGGAACATGGAGATCAAAATATTGAATATTGAGTTCTTAATGATGATATGGACGGAGATAACGTTATTGATACAAATCAGGAAGATGAGATACATAGATTGATCCAAGACACATTTTCTCCAATGGATGAGGACAACTAGGATGATATTCATGATGTTGATCCTCTACTTGAGAAGTTACTGGATTTAATCTAGTAAAAAGGGAGAAGAACATAATTTCCAGATGTCCAGCAACCCAACCACTCCTTTTCATTTCATTCTCGATTCAAGCTTGATCGGAATAATACACTATGAACCCTCTCTTTTCTTTCACGAAGTTTCATTATAACATCTATATTAGCCTTTGGTTTAGGTGGGAAACCTAGAAAATATACATCCACAAGAATCTATACCAAACATTCCTTTGTGATAGTGCATGCTCCCACGAAAACTATATATTTTGGTTTGGTTCGAGCACTTGTTCGTATAATCAATCTCACTATAGAAGGAGCCTTTTTCATGGTCACAGTTCTCATCGTTACAATGAGGTAATCTCATCCACGACCAGATCTTGGTGCCGGACCATAACGATCAAAGTCGAATTACGAACCTATTAATGAATCTAATTCGACAAAACCATGTATCGTAAAGGAGCGGCCATAAACTGGAGAGTCTGGCCCAATTCATTCGACAAATTGTTTGGGGTAGTTGGAATACATGGATTCAATTTTTTTTGATTGAGTAAAGGTAAATCTATAGGATTCACCATTGGATTTATGTCATTTTGTCCTTCCCTCCTCCCCCTCGAATACTCAGAAATTGAGAAACATTCCAATGTTCCTTTTTGCCACACATGGACTGAACCAACGATGAAAATAAGCATGAGAATTGAAGCTCCTATAAATGAAGATATAACCTGTATACTAGAACTCATAGCCCATAGATAAAGGGAGATTGTTCGAACATCAGGAACAACAAGAACTAGAGTGAGCATATAATGATCCTAGATTGGATCTAAGTATCTCCCAATGGTTCGATACTTGATTCATAACTAGTAGTTTGGTTCTTTACCAATGGGGGCCAAAGCTATAGAAATCAAGGATGCAAGAATAGGTAGGAATGAGGCTAGATATTAATGAAGATATCCAGCCTCATTTTATCATGAAGATAATCAAATAACTAGATATTGAACTGATCAATCAACAAAAAGGTGCCTCGCAAAGTTCTTCGTTATATTCCCATAATTCCACGTTTCTAGTGGTTGTTCAGGTGCCAAAGAGCACGTCCCGAGGGTTCTATGGTGGAGGGATATATGGTATATCAATGCATGGTGTATATTAGTCAATATCTTCCTAAATTAGCTGAAAATATAAATGTGCCTCGCATTTGGCATCTCGACTCCATCAACAAATTTGAAGGGGAGGTCATATTGGAGAAAGGTAGAATGAGGAATGTGAAAGGTAATTAGATGTTGTAGATTTAATATATTGTACATTTAATTTTTCAATTTTTTATTATCATACTCATTCATTTATTTTTATTCCATCAACTATATTAAAATTTTCCAATGATAGCTAATTATTGATATTCAATTGTTATTTTTTCATATAGTTGGTCGAGAGTGGGATGCTCTACATTTATACATTGCAAACAATCTTGATTGGATGGAGTATTGGATAGAATGATGTGAAGAATACTATGGTAGGTTATCATGGGAAGGGGTCAGTAAGATGATTAAAACAACACATCATTATCGACATGAATTTCCTGATCTTATGCAAAGGGAAATTGGTTTATCCTTTGTTTTACAAGACAAAAAGGAAAGTATATTCACCCACATTTTTATAGTTATTTCCCATTATATCATTGTATTTGGTTTGTTTATTTGTGCTTGTATGGACTGAAATTTGACATGGTTAGACTAGATGCATACAATGATGGTATGGGAGGGTTTCCAAACTCAAACATGACTCACACAAACAATTCGACAATCAAACAACAAGCCTATAGAATAATTAATGTGAATGGGGACAATGTTGAAAATTTTCCAATTTGTGCTTGTATGGACTGAAATTTGACATGGTTAGACTAGATGCATGCATTGATGGTCTAGGAGGGTTGTTGGACTCAAACATGACTCACACAAACAATTTTACAATCAAACAACAACCCTATAGTATAATTAATGTGAATGGGGCCAATGTCAGAATGCGTTCTAGTGGTTTCTAGGAAGAAAACAATGGTGTCTTTGCAATACAAAGTAAATTTTGTCAAATGTGAAGTTTTATCAGTGATTGCGATTATTTATTTTGTTCCGGGGTTTCAAAAACACAGAACTACCATGAACGCAAATTACACAATTTTTTTTTCTTTTGACAAGATATTTTCGCTTCAAGTTTGTTCTCAATTTGGGCTAGACTTAACTAGCGGGAATGGAGTTGTGGGTCATCAACACACAGAGTAATGAATGACTATGAGAGTCCCAAACTCCACACAAAGTGAGAGATCCAGTAGGAGAATAACCCAGTGCAGAGTGACTGACTGTGAGAGTGCCCTTGCTGGTCGAGCACAGAGGAGAATAACTTGTGAGAGTGCCCTTGTTGGCTGGAGTGACAGAGGAGTGAATGTTACAGGAAAATCCCCTTGCAGACATGTGAATTCCCTCTTAGATCCTAGACCCCCATAACCAAGACAAAAAGGTGCTAATGTTGGACACTGACGTTCCTTCTAATGAAGCTAAACTAGTCAAGGAAGAAGAAGAAAGGAGTATAAATACCTTTAATGAAGTTTGTCCTTGCTCAATCTAGGCTGATATTGATCTCCAATATCTTAAGAAGGTCCTGCAATCCAATGAACAACAACGACAAAACTTGCTTCCTATTCTACCATGATTAGCTTCGAAATAGATCTATCAAAAGGAATGAGTTCATGAAACATACACAAAGTTGAAGGAAACATGCCAAGCACATATATATCAATGAAAACAAAGCAAAGTGATTACAATTGTAGATGCATATGAAATAGCCTCACCAAGTTCTCTTTGTCCAAACCCTTGCTCAAAAGTTCCACGATCAGAATGACTATACTTTCACTGATTATTCTCCCTTATGAGATCATCATTTTGATGCCTTCAATGTCTCCCCCTTTCACCATGAGGAGGCATCCTTATATAGGCTTTGAGAGGCCCAACCACCTTAGATATTCTTGGGATAGGTTGAGGATATTTCTCCATCAGTTGTGGATCCTCCCTAAGATCCAACCTTGACCTCAGATTCGAATCAAACTGACTTCATAGATAAGGGAGATCTTCCCCTGATTTCCTCAACAACACAACGCTCCCCTAGAATGGTGCACAAAGCATTGCAACGATCCCCCAAAGGAAGGCAAGGAGCACTAGCGCTCCCTTCTAGTGGGTAGGGGGGCGCTGCCCTTCAAAAATGATTTTCAAGTGGTCTTTCTCAAGGCAAAAGATTTGTACTCTTTGTAAAATGACATATCCTTCTTTTAACCAATCTCTGAGGATTTCTCAAGTGTTCCTGTGATGTCGTTCGAGATACGACATAGGCAAGATGACAGTATGATATTTGCGACACTTGCGATAATTGTGATGTTTGCGACATTTGTGGCAAAAGTGCAACACTTGCGACACTTGTAATGATGACAGTAGGTCATCATTGAAGTGAGTAATTTTGATGTGTAACAGATTGCCCCCCAAAGTGCGAAGTTATAAGACGAAAACTGATGACTGAAGTACTTTGTAGACTTTTTCAAGCAAGGGCATGGACTCGGAGAACCTGGTAGAAGTTGTATACAACCATCAGACAAATGTTATGATATGTTTCAAACCCAAGGCAGGCATACCTATGCTTGAGTGATAAATACTTTCAAGGTATGGCCGCCATAAGATACACCACAGATCCATAATTATATTAATAAAAGAGTATAGCCACCAAAGATACAATGTGGATCTATACTTCCATTACATGAAATGATCGTAGCCACGAAAAATACACAGTGGGGCTATGAGATGACAAGACATAGCCACGGACCAATACAAAGTGGATCTATGTGACAATATATGTATCAATATTCTCAAAAGAAACTTCGTCGCAACCTGGGAAAAGTATATATCATAGTGATCACTCAACCCAGGTTCTTCTTACCGATCCTGATGCAATACGAATCTAAGCATGTGAATAGATGTCCTGATGACAAACATGGTAGAAACCACTTGATTACCGGTCAATGAGGTAAACCGTTAACAAGTGCGAGGGAAATTACCATTGATGTCAATGATTCCCAAGTTACCCTAGTACATTCCAGTGAATGTGAATAAATGAGCTGAAGTCGAACATTCGTGGAATCATCCGATTAGAGGTCAATGATGTAAACCTACTATCGGAAGCGAGGAGGCATGCCATTGAGGCATGCAGGTCCCAAGGTACTAACTGGTTTCTAGGTCTAGTTCCCGGATAATGTGTTGAAGTCGATAGGAATAAACTCGTCGAAGGAGGGCGTTGATGTATCCCCCATCAACGACACGAAACTAACATAGAGATATAAGGTGATGAATCAGATGATAACGGACTGACATGAGTGTTGAAACAAGAAATTTGTGAAGGTTGAATCTTGAGGCAGATACTTCCCTTGAACACTTAGGCACAAAAGCAAAAACATGACATGGACCAAAACATGATGATGCAGTGGATACTGTGACTTTCGTCGGGTGACCCAAAGGAGTAAAGAAACTCAGAGGATTGGTTCAGTGCAGAGGTTCAATGGATTAAAATGTATGCAAAGACAAAGTGTCATGTTCAAGGGAGACCGTAAGAGTGACCTTTGATGTTTTCAAAAACTGCTTGGCTTGCTTCCTTCAAAATTTCCCCCCATCGAGATAGACGAGTACCTCTTTTTTATTTTAACGAGCTCAAGGAGGGTAACAGATGCTCGATATAACTCATCTTCGGTAAGTCCCTCTCCCTTTTTTTAACGAACTGGAAGAAGTGAGGGTTCGATCCCATATGGGCCCTTCAATGTATGATTTTTTAACGAGTCCATAGAAGGTAAACTCGGTGATTTTTCATGTTTAGAGAGTCTGAAAAGAACTTAAAGATGACTCAAGGGTTGTCCTTTTTTCGTAATGTTAGTCTCGTGAGGCTGAAAAAGAGATAAATTATCACTTGAAAGACGCCCTTTCAAACCTTTTAACGAGTGGGAAAGGAAGCAAGATCACTCGACAATCTTTTCATGTTTAGAGAGTCTGAAAAGAGCTTAAAGACGACTCCAGGGGGTTCCTTTTTCATGTATCCATGCGAGTCCAAAAAAGAGAAAGTTTACTCAGTTGCGTTCTCACATTTTTTCGAGCGTGAGAAGGAACTAAGACCATGCTCGTTAATGCGACAAGATAAAAATTGAACAAAACCGCTTCAAAACCTGCTAATAATGATAAAACTGCATACCAGGGTATTAATAATATCTCCAAAATGATTTTCAAAACCCAAAATAACCATGGTTTTAGCAAAAAATGAAATCTATAATAGTAATATAGGGTAAAAAATGTCTTTTACCAATTCATTTGTGCCAAAACTTCTAGTAGTGGAGAAATTGACTTTGGAGGGCGATTCTTGGAGTCATCGGTGCCGGAGCTACAATCAGGAATTTCTTCTTCTGTTTAGATCATGTTGGTCCTCAACCCCTTCCAAACATTTTGCATGGTTTAAATTTTTTTTTTAGGTAATTTCTTGCTTTAAATTTGATGGTAAACTACACTCAGAGATGGATTCCCAAAGGATTTTTTAGTAGAAAAAGACCAGCACTATGGTGTCAAGGGAACTAGAGCGTTGCAATGCTCTGTGGGAGCCTGCAAGGGAGCGCTATCTCTCTGGATGTAAAGGAAGGGGAGTGCTAGCCTATGATAAAAAGAGAAACTTTCCCAGAAATAAAAAAACTCAAGAAAACTCTAAAATTCAGTGTGTATGGGATGAATCCAAAAACCAACAACACATATGAGAACCAGAAAAATACAGTGAACAGGATCTAAAGGTGAGAAAAGGACAAAACAAGACCAAGGAATGAAACCAAAACTAAAATTTTCGGTCCCCAGTGGAGTCACCAATTTCTGTTACAGGAAAATCCCCCTGCGGATAGGTGAATTCCCTCTTGGATCCTAGACCCCTATAACCAAGATGGAAAGGTGCTAATGTTGGACATTGACATTCCTTCTAATGAAGCTAAAATAGTTAAGGAAGAAGAAGAAAGGAGTATAAATACATTTAATGATGTTTGTTCTTTCTCGATCCAGGTTGATCTTGATCTCCAAGTTCTTTAGAAGGTCCCGCAATCCAATGAACAACAACGACAAAACATACTTCCTATTCTACCATGATTATCTTTGAAATAGATCTATCAAAAGGAAAAATTGCATGAAACATACACAAACTTGAAGGAAACAGGCCAAGCACATATATATCAATAAAAACAAAGAAAAATGCTTACAATTGTAGATGTAGATGTGACAACCTCACCAAGCTCTCTTTGTCCAAACCCTTGCTCAAAAGTTCCATGATCAGAATGACTATCCTTTCACTGATTTTTCTCCCTTATGAGATCATAAGTTTGATGCCTTCAATGTCTCCCCCTTTCACCATGAGGAGGCCTCCTTATATAGGCTTTGAGAGGCCCAACCACCTTAGAGATTCTTGGGATAGGTTGAGGATCTTTCTCCATCCGTTGTGGATCCTCCCTAAGATCCATCCTTGACCTCAGATTCGAATCAGAGATAAGGGGGTTCTTCCCCTGATTTCCTCAACAACACAATTCTCCCCTAGAATGGTGCATAGAGCGTTGCAACGCTCCCCCAAAGGAAGGCAAGGAGCGCTAACACTCCTTGCTAGTGGGTAGGGGAGCGCTGCCCTTCAAAAATGATTTTCAAGTGGTCTTTCTCAAGAAAAAACCTTTGTACTCTTCATCAAATGACTTATCTTTCTTTTAACCAATCTATGAGGATGTCTCAAGTGTTCCTATGATGTCGTTCGAGATACAACATAGGCAAGATGACAGTATGATATTTGCGACACTTGCGACACTTGTGATGTTTGCAACATTTGTGGCGAAAGTGCGACACTTGAAATGACGACAATAGGTCATCATTGAAGTGAGTAATTTTGATGTGTAACAGTGAGGAGTGAGCTAGATAAACAATGACATGCGAAAATCGGTAAGAAATGATTTCATTTAGGTTTTTTTTTAGTTTAAATGAATTTAATGTATTCCAGTATACCATAAGTTGTTTTGGAATCAGGAAAAACAAAGATATTTCTTGGTATATTATTGTTATTAAGTTAAGAAGGAACATTCTAAGGCTTTCTTCGGGCATGTTAATGGCCCCCTCATAATACTAACTGTGAGAGTCGTAGGCCCTCCCATGCATCATCCCCTTTTCTGACTCTGTGAACTCTTTTTGGTCCCCATCTTCCTTGGACATTTCATTGGACAAGGTTTTAAAATTTTCAGGTAAAAACCTCATTGGTCAGTTCTACAACAAAGTAGTAGAAACAACCTCGAGCATATCACCTTCAATTGAATCGACATTCTCAACTACAACAACCTTAACTATAGTAACATTAACAAGCTCAACTACAACAACAGTGTGGAACAAGATTCCATGCTTCTTAGGCACTTGGAAATACAACTTAGTTATGGGTAGTTGAGAAATGGTTATGGGTCGCAACCATTAACCTAATCAAGGTATGTGAAACATACAAACTCTTTAGCCACTACACCCATAGATCAGTGGTATAAGGAAGCTAAATCGATATGCACACTCTAGCTAGTGGTATTAACACTAGTGCACAACAATAGCTCTTGCCAATGTTGTCAATTGTAAGCAACACAATTGGTTCTCTCTCACTCACAATACATTTCCAACGAAGAAGTCATCTCTCTCTCTCTCTCACTCACCATACATTGCAAGCAATGTAGTTGTCTCTCTCACCAGAATACCTTTTATTAAATCATACACTATACTCCCACAATGAACTCTTTTGAATAGATTCATGTAGTATTGAGAAAGCATGGTTAGTACACCAACCCATAGATGTTTATCAAAAAATTATTATCATCTTATATTAACAAATAGGATATGCACCCTCACTAGTTCTCCACAAGCCATCTTCAACAACAACATGTTAGTGCCACTTTTTGTAGGAACTTAGAAAATCTATTTTTGTTTTGTCCTCAAAAAAATTTGTAGGAACTTAGAAAACTTATTTTTGTTTTGTTCTCAAACAAATTTGTATGTGCATTCATGGTTTCTTGAAAATAATGAGTGCTTGGAGATGGTCTAGTTATGAGTGGGTGGTATTACAGAACATGTGACTTGCACCGAATGACACTATTTCTATGAACATATATCAACCTAGCATCAAAATTAAGATCAATGATGTTTATTATAATTATGTTTACATTGTTGCAACAACACATTTTGATTCAGAGGTTGATGTTGCGGTTTTGGTTCAGACCGATACCGTTTGTCAAGGCCACAACTTCAAACAAGTTGTAATATTAACAATGAAGAAAAGGGGGTGCTATTGCTAGCACCACTTTTAGTTTCAGAGGTTGATTTTGAGTTTTTTTTCTTTTCAAAACCATGCTAGTTATCAAGATCACAATTTCAACCAAGTTGTAATTTTAATCTCGAAAATGAGAGAGATGATGCTGGTAGCACCACTTTTTTTATTTTCTGGGGTTGATTTTAAGGTTTTTTTTTGCAACTTTATAGGTGATGGTTGCAAAATCTTGTAATTTTAACTTTGAAAAGAAAAAGAGTGCTACCAATAGCACCATTTTCTGAAACTAGGGTAAAAATAGCCACTAAATGTGACCTCTAAAAAATGAGAACTTTGGAGAGTTCTTGTTAAGTTAGTAACTTTGTAGTGAAGAGAAAAAACCATCATGGAAATTTTTTTCACAGATTGAATGAAAATATTATGAAGAGTACAATATAGTTGTTGATCTCCAATATTTCAAAAATGGGAATAAAAAAAACATTGGTCAAAAGAATTTATCAGATCATAAAAACCATATATTTTTGGAAACACGACATTCTATAACCTGAGAAGACAATTGAACATGGAACAAGACACTACCATCAAGGAAACATTGACCAAAATAAAGGAACCAGAAAAAGCCATTATGCTCATTTTTGACAAGAGGATTAGGAACTTGAAAGACATCTACTACAATAACATTTTTTTTGTCCCTCGTGTTTATGTATAACAACAAGATGGAATATGGCCCATTGTAGGTAAGAGGAATCATAGTGTCATATATATCGGAAATGCACATTTCAATACATGGGGTGTTACCCTTTATTCTACATTTCACATAGTGAAAAGTGAAAAGTTAGATAAACCGACAAAGCACTATCACCAACTTCATGCGGTGCTCATTTATGAGGCCTTCCTTATAGGTGTAGCATTCTTGTATCAAATTGACAAATGACTATGAAAAATAAAACATAGACCAGTAGATCATATTTCGACAATGTTGACATAATATTTTTAGGAGACTTCTATCAAGCACACCTATAAAAGACTCTTTCATTTTTGAAAACTCGATATTGAATAAAGAGATTTTTCATAAGAAGAAACAAAATTCTATGAATTGCACACCACAATGTGTTAAAGAGACAAATACTTTGTCAACATCTTGAACAAGATGAGAATGAACCAACAATATGATGAAAACATAGAATACATAAATTCCCGTTGTTGTAGATCCCTGTCATTGGATCCACTATTTCCATACTTGTTTTGTAAAAACAAAGACTTCCATAGACATAATGAAAAAAATATTTCATAAGTAAAATAAGAACTTACAACTCTTGAGGCAATGGATGAACATGAAAACAATCAAGGACGTTTCACACCTTATGCAAAAAAAATAACCTTGCCATAAAAAATACTAATCAAACAAAAAATTTTAGTTGAGCTATATGCTAAGAAATATAATAGAGAATCTGACCTTGTCAACAATTATGATGGAACATTGAAGGTATATACAAAGAAAACCAAAGACTTGGATTTTGTCTAAATAAACTTTGTAGATCCGGTCATTGGAAATTTGTAGAGGAAAAAGTATCAGGACCTTTATGAAAAATATACTCCACCAACTTGGACACCAATGTTGCATGTTGCAAAACCATTTTCAAGTACCAAGGAATCTCAAATCACAATATGGAAATGATTTCCAATTCCATTAGCATGCATTAGAATAATACATAGAGCCCAAGCCTTGACTAGAGATAAACTTGAATTTGATCCAAATGGGTTATCAACACATAGATTGGTATACACACATTATCACAAGTGATAAACATGGATAATTATATCTTCTCAAGAAATTAACACAAGAAATTTTTCAAGATAATGCAAAAGTAATAGAAGAAATGAGACAAATAACAATGAACGCAACAAAGAAAATTAAACATATGCATAGGCTAATAACATTTAAAAATAGTTTGTCAATCACAACTTTGAACATGTGTAGCTTCCTTGTGCATGTTGATGACATCATTTTTTTAACAAGAATTGGTGGATAATTTGTACCAAGAAAAATGGTTGTAGCAACGACTTGCAATGAAATTACATGAAAAGTTTGACTACCTACACACACACACACACACACACACACACACACACACACACACATATATATAGTAGGATTGAATCTTGCCAAAATGAGTCCAATTCAAGCCTCTTTACATACAAAGTTTCAAGAAAAAACGTAACTTCATAAATTCTACAAAAATCCCCTAAGAGATTGATAATCCAAAAAAACATAAATGACTAACTGAAAATATGATTGGCAACATCCTCATCTACTACTTCAGTCATTTCTTCTTTTCCAATAGCCTATACCTATGCATTCAAATATAGAAGAGAGTTCCCTAAACTTTCCTTGCTCTGAATGGATTCTAGAAGTTCTTATATCATAGAGGATCCAACCTTATTTCCTTTAGACAATTTCTAAATAATATTGTGTAAAGCCTCACATTCCTTTTCCACTTTGTTGATATGTCTCTTTTGTTGAACCAAAATTCCCATGATAGTTTTCGATTGGGATATTGTATTTGATTAATGATCATGTAATTTCTCAAAGAGCCTTCAAATTTAGGTGTTGTTATCCTCAATTTTCCATGTCTCCTTCTGACAATATGACAGATTTTGTTCCAAGGATCCATGAAAACCTTGATAAATATGTATCTATAGAGAGTCTTATGGGGAAAGGAAAGAGGAAAGGCCCCAAACCCATGGATGTGATATTCATATAATTTCTTTTGGGAGGGGGATAGTAAGCACAAATAGCCTCTCATGCATGAGATTGAAAAAGGAGGAAGTCCCAAAGGAAATTCCTCACATAACACAATTGATCAAATTTTAGGAAGCTAGACTAGGGTGCCAAACTTAGACACCCTTTAGAAAGAATAAACCACTAGAGAATCATCACTACTAACAAGGAAAGCTCCCATGAATAAAAAACTTATCCCAAAAATGTATGGAAGATGTTAATTACCTACTAGAGAGGAGGAGCGGGGGTCACCGATTCCAAATTCCTCCAAACCCTAGCATCAGAATCACCAAGACAAGAGTTACAATGAATCAAATTCTAGCCCATCTCTCATAAGCTAGACCTGAAGGATGACATAACAAAATCCATAAATATATAAATTTAAATCCATGTTCTTAATCCCACCTCAGTCGTGTGAGATGGGGATTATGTTGAGTTTCGTAAGAGATGATATTGCATATGAATGAATATATTATTACAATGATGAGTGTTCTATATATAAATAACATATGGTGACCATGGTGACCATTCATGAAGAGATGTGTCCCTTGGGTAATAAATATATATATACTTTATATTATAATACACATATAATATAAATATACTTTATACTTTATTATATATATTTATACTTTATATTATAAATATATTATTACATTA
>SNQJ01S0028201.1:37726-51536 GCA_010110895.2 Picea sitchensis | reverse complement strand
ATGGAGGATTACCTCTCCGGGGGGGATCTGACCGACTGGTTGTTAAGCCCACGAGGGCCCTTATAACTGATTTTGTTTCCTGCAATATTTAGCAACGAAGTCTCAGGCCCCTCTTGGGTGAGGCATACCTACGTTAGAGAGGGAGGTTCCTTTCAACCACTTTATCTTGTTTGCATGCATATTGGTTGTTTGATTATTTTTGGTGTGTTCTTTGATTATTAGTCGGCCTTAGGATTTTATACTGAGTTTTCATTATCATGGATAGTGGAGTTCCTATGACTCCCTCCTTTACCGCTACCCCCCCCCATGATGTTCACTCATTTCACGGGGACAAATCTGTCCGCTTTTCATAATTGTATGTTGAATTATGACACTTAGTCCATGCCTTGGGTCTCTAATCAGTTTCCCGTTGATATGTTGAATGTGCCTTCACCCTTTCCATCCTCTCCCTGACCCACTTATAGGAATCCTAGCATTGGATTTGGGGGCACCATGGCCTCGCCATCTACATCTTCATTTGATATGAGTCATGTCCCTCAACCAACTCTCACTATGGGAGGTTGGAACCTCCCCTCTTACGGATCCAGTCCTAGCTATGTTTTTTCGGGAGCCAGTACTCAAATTGGTGGTTATTCTACTTATTACACCCCATCCATGTATCTTTTGTCCACCATACCAGTTCCTACGAATAATTTTCTCATGGCGGGTCCACATATATCCTCGAGTCTTTCATACGAGGGGAATCAGTTTTACGGTTCGGGATACCCTCTACACAGAACCCCTTCACATGGGGGAAACATATATCCTCACTTGAATAATCTTTATCATACTTTCGTATCTTCGTAGACTTCAGTGATGATGCTCGTACAAACCTCTTTGGATCAATTAGGCGAAGGATACTACCTTTCAAGACAAGAACAAGGTGTAAACTAGGACCCTTCCTAGCCTGCAATGTTTCAAAACCAATCTTTCCCGGGACCTTGGTCTCAAGTGCCACAACTCACAACCATTTCTAGTCCAGTCACTACCAGTCATACTGGAGCTCTATCACCAACCCCTTCTAGTCATGTTGGATATTGGTCGACGACCTCTGCAAGCCATGTTGGAGACCCACAACCAGTCATTGCTAGTCATGCTGGGGGAATCACTCTAGTCGCCAGGAGTCATATCGATGTGATGTCTCCAACCTTTGTACATCATGTGGGAGATGACTCTCTCACCTCTTCCAGTCATGTTGAGATAATGTCACCAACCATTGTAAGCCATGTTGGGGGCATTCATACGATTAAGAAGCCTAGACGTCTCATACATCAGCCCAAATTACCTTGTAGGAATTGCAAAGGAAATCACCTTACTCGTTTGTGTCCTGCTACTATTGGGATACTAGAAGTGTGGTTCTCACCTGAGGGCCCTTCAGGTTCTGAGGCGTCTATGGTTTCCCCACACCCTGTTTCTTCATTGATTGACAAGACAGTCATGCTGATGCAATCCTCTCCTAACCACACCCTCGTTGTCGAGAGTGATGTGTCTCTTGTCCATGTTATCACACATCCTATTCAACCTGGAGTTGAAGAAGTGGTCGTACCAGTGCAATCTATGGTCAATCCAAATCTCCTTTTGGAGAGTGATGCATCCTTCAACCATGTCGTTAGAATTTATGATACTACACCTTTTGAATAAGAGAGAGTTTTACTCTCCCTGAGTACTCTCCTTTCAAGTCCTGGAGAAATTCCCTTTGATTGGGATGGTCTTGTGTTGTATCCAATGCCTCTACCTATGTCCTTTCAAGTAAGAGACATTATATGATATATCACAGAGATGGTAACCTCGGCTATCACTTTATCCTCCTCGACTTGGAGAGCTTTGGGTTTTCCCAAGCTTGTGTCGACTATTCGTAAGATACTGACATTTCACAGAAGTCCAACATGGGAGCCTTGGCCTCTCCTGTAACATGTCACCTAGAAACTCCCAAGCAAGTCTGATTTAAGCTCTTTTTAGACTCGTCTAAAAAGCTAAAATATTGTTGAGTGAATTTTTCCCTTTCACACTCGTTAAATTTGATTTGAAAGGGCACGAGTCTTAGTTAATCTCTTTTCCGACTTGTTTTCAAAAAGCGAAAAGATTGTCAAGTGAAATCCTTTCTTTCACACTTGTAAATTGGATTTGAAAGGACATCTATTTGGTACACATTTATCCCTTTTTCACACCAAATAGACTAAGATTATGAAAAATAATATTTTTTTGTGTTAAGTTGTGATTGCATCTCATGCCCTTGCTTGCAATATTGAGCCTATTTGTGGTTCTCGCTTTGCGTTATTAACTGTTTGCCTCAACATTTTTTCATCCTCAACCAAGTAGAGCCTCGTTTATATTCTTTGAAACTTGACACCCTATACCCAAGAGGGAACATCTCCCTGGATGTCCATCTCCCGCATGCACCTCTTTTCATTGAGCAGAGGTATGTTACACTGTTGGAATTTGTTTTTCTTACTTGCAACACTTGTTTCCTCCTTTGTATCATAACATTCATTTGACTATTAAAAAACAAAAAAATATGGGCGGGAAGAGAGTATTATCTTATATTGGCAACAATCATGTCACCTTTGAATAGAGCACAAAGTTATTGAGTCCACTTGTCATCATAATTTTGGGTTTAGCATGGCCTTAGGAAGTTGAGCTCGTTACAAAGAGTTTTCTCCCCCGACTGGTTACTCTTCCAGTCCCTATGGAGAGTTTGATTGATGCCTCTTGCATCTCATGGTTTCATCATTGAGTTCATGCTGCCAGAGTCTTCCATATGTATCAATATCTTGTTCAAAGGATTTCTATCAACCTGTGTTGACCATTTCTTCAGAACTATTAACTTTGCATGTCGGCCATATCCTCTGTTTGTCTCAGAATCACATGAAGTTGTAGTCCTATTACACACCCTGGTCCTACTTTCGTTATTGGTAGGTAACATTGAACCCAACAGTCGACATTTCATCATTGGTCGTTGACTGGGTGGTTTCCCTTGTGTTCAATGGAAATACATCTATTCACACATTGAGATTTGTGCAATGTCTTGGATGCAATTATCCTTATTGGTGGTTTCCTCGCCTTTGTCATGAATTTTATTCATTGGTTGTTATTCATAGGGTCTTTTTTGTGTACCTCTTGCACTTGGCACACGCAAAATACACATAGGTTCGTTGGTTTGTGAACATTTTCTTCGTCCGATTTCCTCCAAATAATCAAGCTCATGCTGAATGATGAGAGATGCCTTAATTCTCTCCTTTTAGTAGGTCTCCTTCCATTGACTTCAGCTCATCTATTATGGAAACGAGACCTAGAGTCCTATGAGTACCTAGAGGCTTGCAGTCATTAGTGGCAGGTTCTCTCGCCATCGACAATTAGGAATACATCAATGTCTCTTGATCGATGGATTCTTCAAGTGTTCGACCCCGACTCCTTTATTCACACTTGTAAGAATGTACTTGGTGCCTTGATACCTACTTTCATCATTTGTAGGTTGTACCATGTTTTTTAATGGTATACTTCAATGACCAGTAATCAAATAAAGTCTCATTGTGTTCCACCTCAACTCCTTTATTCACAAGATGTGGACTTGCACCTTTGGAAGATTGTGTAGAAGACTTGAAGACATCAATATGTAGCAAAAAATTTCCTGAGTTGTTGCTTCCTTTTCATTGGACCAATACCTATGTGACTTCAGTGATCATGGGAGATCAGATTGTACTCCTTTGTATACATAAATCTTCAGATTAATTTTGAGACTAGTTTTATTGTGCCTTGTTCGTGACTATGACAACCTTTGGCATGTAACCACATTTGTATTTTCCTATTCATGGCCACATACAAGTTTTTGGTATATTTTCACATGGATCTTTAGTGTATTTCAAATTGGCAGCCATGTATGCAAAGTCAGTATAGATTGTAATGAGCAACTAGTTTTTCCAACTGGGTCCCCATTACTCCACTTCTGGGATTTTATAATGTATTTCAGCTGTCGTAGATACTTCTATGACCTCACACATTAGGGGGCACCCGTTATAGCAAGATTTGACTCACCCCATGTCATCTTGCACAAAAGGATTTTTTCCATTTCCCCATGCAGACTTGTAATCCTTTTTTGTAAATCTCAAAGCTAAAAATACATTCTTTCCACATATACGCACCTTGCCTACTATACATCATGCATATATGCAGGTTGCACCACTAAAACCAGCGTACATCATGAAATGTGCCCAAAAATGAAAAATGGTGTCGGTTTTCCATGCCACGTCACGTGATCAATGATCCTTGGGCTTCCATATACTGGAAACATTCCAACTCGGCCCTTCAATTCCACTTGAAGGCTATAAATGGGCCAAATCCGAGCTATGGAAAAGAGGAGAAAGAATTCAACTTTGAGAGCAAAGTTACTTTGGAGTAATTATTCACTTCATATTGAGTCTGCATCCCTTTATCCTTTAAGTCTGAACACAATGTTCAACCCCCAAGCTCTCCCCTTACTGATTGAGAACTCCATTATCTCTCTTATATGAGCTTGCCTTTGGTGGAGGATTGAAGTAGTGGAGGCCCAACTGGAAGGAACTTAGTTTCTCAGTTTCGAACCGTGCCGACACATAAGTCTATAACTTATTCACTTATGTTGATCATATCTGAATAGAAATACTCTTTTCTCGTCCAATTGATATCTTTCAAATATTTTAATTATTATTCCATGGGCGTATTTGTTATGAATATTGATGGATTATGCTATTGAATGTTCTAACATTATATATTATCAACATATACTTGGGTTTCTTGGTTGTTGAAGACTAGTTCTAGGTATATTGCTTTGGGTCAAGTGCTCAACGATGGACTTCATTGAGCATGTGGACGAGGTAGGCCTTTTATCTTTTCTTGCTAGCATATTTGTTTATATAGCATACTTGAGAATAGAGTTGATTTATGCAGTCATTTCTGCCTATTGTGGTTTATCCATATCCATAGAGATATTTTCCTCGTAACAAATATCCTACACCTCTTGACCAAAACAAGGTTTCTAATGATCATGATCATCTCTAGGAAAAGGAAAATGAAAATTTATGGTACAAAAGTAAGACTGTCATCCAAATTTCAGAGTCTGTCACTGACCCAAACCTCAAATATATATTGCAAGTTAAGGTTATCACAAAAGGATATGATATGAAGCCTAGTTCTGAAAATATTGCAATCCTTTATAAGTTGGCACTCAGATATACTAACACTTTCTGTCCAATGATTTTGCATGCACCTGATAGAGATTCAGAGAGTTCTACCTTAGTATATACCTTTGCGGAAAATGCCAAACTTGTTCCCCAATCCATTTCATGGGAACAATTATATTTTCCTACTGAATGGGTAGTGTAGACTCCTAGGCCCTCACCCCAAATTACTCTGAATACTGCAGATATTGCAGAACATCATACTCAAGCAGTTATTCAATTTCCTCCAAGAAGGTATGTGTATTCTAAGTCATCATATACTGCATTACATAAAACCATACATGAATGTTCTCACACTCCCATTTTTCAATGGCCACCCATTCTAGGACTCATCCAATTCCCTTTATGCCCTACTCTTGTCTCTAACCAGTCTTCTTAGAGCAATGAGTGTGGTGAAGTATTTTTAAACTTTCCATCTACATCTTCTTTTCCATCTCCAAATTTTGAAGGCATAGATCCACCCATTTGTACTCATGAACCCATCTGGATGGCACCACCTTTTATTCTTCCAATACAATTCCCTCTATGCCTTAATATGGTCAATACCCAACCTCAAGTATGCTCTCCTATACATACAAACCATAATCCCATAATTGATTATCCTCCAACCTCGATCTCAAAAGAAAGTTTTCCTCATCCAAAGTGTTATGATACAAAAAACATAATTTTTCCACATGAAAGCCATGTCTTAATGATGCATCATATTCCTTAGCTAGAAAAAAATGATCCTAGACTCAGAGAAATATTTAGCTAATGTAGATCACCTGGAAATCCAAGATATGGATTAGGATATATTGAACAAACAGATGCAATAATTCCATGCTGCAGATTTGAAAATCTATTACCCACAAAACTACAAAAACCATCAGTCCCAGAGATGCAACAATTATTTTCCCTTATGAATGGATCTCCTAGAAGAAGAGTAAACATAGATTGGATTAATATAATGTTAAATTGGGATCTGCTTACTCATCCCCAAGCCAAAGAATTTAATGGCATTACTTTTGAATAACTAAAGAAATAATTATTTGAGAAATGGCAAACATATATGTCAATAAAGGATTTTTGGATATCCTTTTATGAATGGTACAAACTTTCCCAAAAGGAAGAAATTCAAATGATTTCTGCCAAAGAAAGTGTTAGTACCAAACACAAATGGAAACCCTTAGATGGAAAAACAACTTACACAGATTTTCATTTTCCCCCTTTTAAGGGAATCATTCTAAGAGAAGAGGAAAAACAAACTAAGGCTACTCCCCTCATGATTCACAAGGAAGAATCTCAACAAACAAATTCAAAGAAAATACTCCAAAGTGTGTCTAAACAATTAAATTCGACAATTACTGCTCTAAGAAGGATGACAACACATACTTTTGTAACCAATGACTATGCTAGAAAGAAACAAATAGATCAACTTCAAGTCTCTACAAATCATGTTGCTTCCAGTATAAACTTTGTCAATTCCCAAGTTTCTAAAATAAAAAACACTTTAAAAATTGAAAAAGACTCTTCAAAAAGAGACCATGAAGAATTAATGGAAGGATTAGGTGAATATTTTAATAACATCGGGGAATCTATTATTAAATTATCAAAAAAATCTATAAAGTTACCTCACAAACCAATTCCTAGTTCTTACTTATTTCTGCAAAAGGTCTCATCATTAAACTCTACAGTATACATTCCTGAAGAAATTGATTTTAAGAAAAGGTTTACAGTCCATTTTCCCCTAGAACAAGAATAATCATCCCCATCTCTTCTTTTGGTTACACAATCTCATATTCTCCCTACTAAAGAACTAGTTCCTTGGAACAAGACTAGAGTTCTAGCTCTAGACCTTTATGGAAAAGGCAAGCTACCAGATGCACAAACATTTACAGATGAAAATTTCCCAGAATGGAACATAGATAGTATGACCACATGAGAAATCCATCAAGTTATAGACAAAATGTATGTTTCCTACATAGTTATGCACATGAAAGGGAAAAATGAAATAGAAGCATGTATGTCTATTATACAATGTTTTAAAGGAACTTTGGATAAATGGTGGGAAATAGTGTCTTCACTTTCCTTAGTTGAGAAAACGGAAAAGGAACAAGTTAAAGATGAAAATGGGGATATAGTATTTAAAGAAGATGGCCAAGTAGAAAATAATATGATAGGTGCATTAACTACATTCATTATTGAGCATTGGTCTGGAACAAAACAAGAAATATTTGATAAACACGCCATAATTCTAATGGGAATGAAATGTGGTAGAATGTCCAATTATGATTATTTTCACAGAGAATGGATCCAAAGGATATATGAAGTAAAAGATAGCAAAATTATTCTCTGGAAGCAAGTATATCTTTATTCTCTCCCCAACAAATTTGTTCAATATTTAAAAGTACAAAAATATTTTGTTCAGCCTTATGAGCTTTATACTTGGGGAGAAATTTACACAATCATTACCTCTGCCCTAGTAGGATTGTGTGCTAACATGAAGGTTACAAATTCAATACAGAAGCTATCAAAATTACCAGATAGTAGATCTATCTGCGAAAAATATGGTATGACCTTAGATGACCCAGTTAGAAGAAAGAAAATGGAAAAGAAATCCATGAGACAAATATTCCAAAAATATGATAAGGGAAAGCCCATGTCTTACCAAAAAGATAAGAGGAAAATAGGTCATTATAAGAAATACACAAAGTCTCATTATTACTCCCCAGAAGTCATCAAATTGCAATATTCCAAACAAGAAAGTAAGGCCAACCTAGCTTGTTGGTTATGTGGACAACCAAGACACTTGGCTAATAGATGTCCACAAGGAGAACAATCCAAGAAGAATAAAGGTAATATCTCACAACAAAAAGCAAGACAAAAGGTTGAGTATTCTAGAAAAATAATCTCAATTTGCTACAATAGATGTGGCTTAAGTCACCATGATACAAATCAATGCACACATCATCCTTTTCCTAATAGGGAAGAAGTTTATATGATTCAGGAAGGATGTTGTCAGTCTACTGACACTTATGAATTTGAATATTTCTCTAGTGAATCCTATGATGAAGAAATGTTACGTATAGCAAATGATTGCAGTTGTAAAGATCCAAAGTTTTGTATTTTCCAGACAAAGTCTTCAAGTTATGAAGAAACAAAAGATTATGAAGAAGAAGAAGATGAAGATAAACCAAAAACTAAAATCTGTATGGCTCAAAATCAATCTGATGGATATGCTCAGATGCTAGCACAAATCAAAGAATTTCCAGAAGGATAAATGAAGGGTGTACTTTTAGATTCATTTATAAAAACCACGGTAAAATCTCAACAACCAACAACATCCACAAACTTAGTTAAGAAGCCATTGTTCATAGATACTTCTTTTGAAAGGAATACCAAGACATTTATTAGACAAAACCAGAATGACAAGATGATACCTTTGACTATAAATGATTTGAGAAAAGAAATAAATATTCTTAAGAAGGAAGTTGCATAAATAAAGTAAAGATTAGAAAAGATTGAAAAATAATTAGAAATTGAGGATGGATACAAAGCTGATTCAAGGGCTAGACAAGAAATAAGAGGGTTACAACAACAAATCCAGGACCTGCAATTCATGTCTTCCCTAGAAAAAATTCCTCAGAATGTAAATGCCGACATTAGTACATTTGAAACAAATTCTATAGAAGGTTTGAATTCCATGAGAATAATGGCCATAAAGAATAATCAATATCATGTGATGATTAAGCTAAATATTCAAGGTCAAATATTTAAATTAAAAGCATTGATCAATTTAGGATCAAATTTTAACATCCTAAATAAAGATTCGATTCCTTCTTGTTATTGGTTAAAAAATAACAATGGAGCCACTGGGCTAGGTAATAAAACCCTAAAGATGGAATATGAAGTTGAAAGGTTCAAGTTATGTTTTGGACCTTACTGCTTGAATATGAAGTTTGCACTTGCAGAAATTCCAGTACCTTGTCTTTTAGGTACTCCATTTTTGGTTGTTGTTGAACCACATGGTTCTGAAAAATTACCAAATGGAAAATCTGGATATTTTATTACAATAGAAAGGAGAAAAAATGTACTCCCATTTGTATGAGTCCCTAAGTTGTCCACAATGGTTCAAATGTCTCAGACTCTTATAGAGAAAGAGATAAAGATTCAAGAACTCCAACAAATGAAGAGCAACCAGAGGATTGAGCAACAACTCAAGGAGATAAAGATTCAAGACAAGATTAGTCATCTGCAAAAAATATTTGAAGATCAGGTATGCTCAGAACTCCCAACTGCATTTTGGGAAATAAAAACTCAATTTGTTGAATTACCATACATAGATAGCGATGATGGAAAACCTTGTAAAAGCAGAGAAATACCTATGAATGCTAAATATCATAAATTGTGTTCTGAAGAAATCCAAGATTATTGAAAAAACGATTGATCAGAGAATCCATTGGCCCATGGAATTGCTATGGATTCTATGTTAATAAACATTCTGAGTGGATTCGAGGAGTCCCAAGATTGGTAGTAAACTATACTCCTTTAAATTCAGTCCTAGCTGATGATACGTATCTTATACCCCACAAATCCAGTCTGGTCAATAGGATAGAAAATGCAAAGATATTCTCAAGGTTTGATTTAAAATATGGATTTTGGCAAGTGGCTATAAAGGAGGAAGACAAATTCAAATCTGCATTTAGTGTTCCTGTAGGTCACTATGAATGGATTGTTATTCCCTTTGGCCTTAAGAATGCTTTGGAAAAATTTCAAAGGGTTATGGATGAAACTTTAAAGGCATATTTTGATTGGCTAATTGTCTACATAGATGATACATTAGTCTTCTTAGATTCCATAGACCAACATTTCAAGATTTTGGAGATGTTTTTCAAGGTCATCAAACAGTTTGGTCTAGTTCTTTCTAAAAATAAAATGGAGCTCTTTAAAACCTCTGTCAAATTTCTAGGTCACACAATTTCAAATGGCCAAATTGCTCTTCATACCCATGTAGTGGAATTTGTAGAAAAAATTCCAAACAAAACAATTGATAAAACCCAACTCTAGTGCTTTCTAGGAAGCTTGAACTATGTCAGTCATTTTTATAAAGATTGTGCTAAAGATAGAAAAAATCTGAATGGTGGTCTCAAAAAGGATCCTATGCCTTGGAATGAAGCACACACTGAGGTTGTGAGAAAAATAAAATCTAAAGTTGGGCACTTGCCAATACTACATGTTGCAAGTGATGAACTCTTTAAAATTGTTGAGTCTGATGCCAATGACGAAGGATGGGGAGTAGTTCTTAAACAATTTAAGGTGGGGAGATCAAAGACACATGAAGAAATCATACAGTTTGCTTCATGGACTTGGCTTGACAATGAAAAGAACTATGAAACAATTGCCAAAGAAATAAAGGTGACCCTCAATGCAATCAATAAGCTCAAAATCTATCTCATCAACAAAAAACTACCTTCAAAACTGATGCTGCAATGAACAAGGTGTTACATAATAAAATCACTAAAGCAAGTGAAGAAAAATTTGCAAGATGGCAAGATCTATTTGCAATTTTTTATTTTTATATTGAACACCTCAAAAGCTCTGAAAATTCTTTCCTAATTTTCTCAGTAGAGAAAACCTTTAAGGGAGCGTGAAAACAAGCGAGCGTGTGCAAGCGAGCGAGGACAAGCGAACATGGTTACAAAACAAGCAATATAAAATGCACAAAGCCATTGTGTGGTCATTGTTAATGAATGGAAAAATGGAGGTGAACAAATAAAGAATATCCCAGAAAATGAAGATTGGGAAGTATATGCCCAATTATGGAAACCTACACTAGTACATATTGTAAAAATTTCGACGTTCTATTTGCGGCGTTATGGAAACAATTGTCCATATTGTCGCAAAATAGAGGAAATTTAAAAAGAAAAAAATCATATTGCCCGATAACGTCGGTATTGCCATGTTAATGTCTCTCTTGCCACATTGATGTCTCTCTTGCCACGTTAACGTCTCTCTTGCCACATTTTCCACCTTGTCATCGATCTTGCCACGTTTGTGACATATATGTCTCTGTTGCCACGTTTGTGAATATTGGTGTCGCAATTGCGACGTTTTGGAAACTAGGTTTTCCCCCTCCAACGGTCACCTTAGTATGTTGACCAAGTTAAAATACTAACAATCACTTAGGTTTATAACGTCGGAATTGCGACGTTATAAAATCTATAAATACGTTGCATTTGACGGATGTTGCGACAAGTTTGCTATAATAACGACGCTTCAAAAAGGATTTGAGGGTCTTCTCGGTGAACAAAAAATAGGTATTTGTTTCAGTATAAGTCTGTGGGGAATAATGACAAAAAACATCAGAGTTGGGAAAAGAATTAAAGAGGGTGAAAAGGGTGACGGTAAATGTTATTTCCCTTGCAAAAATTGTTGTACTAGAGGTCCCGAAAGAGTTTTAATAGCAACAACTACAAAACATTGTAGAAAATATGGGCACATGGACGGGGGATCAAATGAATATCGTCCGATGGTATATACATTCATTATCTGTTTTAATATTTATTGTATTCTCAAATTTTTATAATGTTTTATACATGCACTAATTTTTCATGATTTTTTGTAATTATAAAGTTAGATTTGCCCCCTAACTTTATGTAGAAAGCACCAAGTAGTAGCAGAAATGATGTTGTAGTACACAATGAAGAACTTGAAGCAGATAATGAAGATCAAGTTAATGATCCCATGGAAGTAGATGACAATAATAACATAGTTCAAGATGATAAGACAAATCAAATGATTCAATACTTATTCGGTCATCCAGATGAGGATCATGGGGACGATAGTGATGGTATTTATGATGAAACTCTGATTGAAAAGGTAAATAAACGACTTTATAAAGGGTCAAGAGCAAATCTTCTCTCCACTACATTGCTGCTGGTGAATTTGAAAGTTACGAATCATTTGTCTAACACTTGTATGACACAGATCCTAAGCTATGTAATATGTTACTTCACATCTACATAAAGGTTGGCTATTCCCCATTTTTTTAGTGTTAATTAATGTGAAATAAAAATGCAATATTTACAATCCCTATTCTTTACATTAACTATTTATTTTTTTATGTTTTAGATTGTTAGGTGAATTTTTATTACCCTCGTCAAATATTTTACCTCGCACATATCGAGATTTGCATGCCATTATGAAAGACATTGGAATGGAGTATCAAAGTATAGATGCATGTCATGATGATCATATTATATATTATGGACAACATGCATCGAAAACATAATGTCTGATATGTGGTATCAGTAGATATCAAACCGATCAAGTAACAAAAATGGTCCCTCGAAAGTTTCTCCGGCGTATTCCCATAATTCCACGTTTGCAGTGACTGTTCAGGTGTCAAAACATAGCACAATTTATGGATTACCATGCATGAAAGAAAATTGAAGATGGTGGTCTTCGAATGCCTGCAAATGGTTATGCATTTAAGGAAATTGCTACAAAATGGCCAAAATTTACAGATGAACCTCGTAATGTTAGGCTTTCATTGGCAACTAACGATGTTAATCCATTTGGACAGCTTCGGTCTGTTTACTCAGTGTGGCCTATTTTTGTTATCAACAATAACATTCCTCCTTGGATGTCAATAAAGAGGGAACACATAATGTTGACAATGATTATTCCAGGTATTTATTTACATTAAATTTTCGAATTTAAAATTTTATTTTTTCTCTTTTTTTGCATAACATATTTTATTTGTTTATTTACGTATATATACATACCATGGTATTAATATAGTGTAATTTAAAACAATTAGGTAAGTACCAAGTTAAAGATATGAATGTGTATATTGAGCCTCTTATCAACGAGCTACTAAAGTTATGGGAGGGTGTCACTATGTATGACATTTGTAAACCAATTAGGCAAAAGAGATTTCAATGTTGTGGAATACTTTTATGGACAATTCATGATGCCCCAGGACTAACACATTTTTGTGGTATGTAACTTTCCATATTGCATGCTTGAATAGTATATAATTAATTGATTATATCATGCATGTTGTTTAAATAATCATTTCGTATATATATATGAATAATTCACATTAATCCATCTGTTGCGGGTCTTCAAACAAAGGGTAAATTTGCATGTACAATTTGTGGTCCTAAGATGAAATCTCCTCGGTCAATTTTTTTAGGAAAGGAGGTGTTTGATGAGTATAAAAACTTCCTTTATAAGAACCATAAGTATCATACTACTGAAAAATATCTTTTCAATGGGAAACAAGAAACTGGACTAAAACCACAAAGAATGACACCTCGCCTATGGAAGTTGTCATATGAAAAAATTAATCCTTGAGGTACGCATTTTGTTTATGTATCGTAAATGGAATCATGTTTTGAAATTCATTTTAATTATTCATTTTATTTTACCGCATTTGATAAATAGTTTTCTGATTTTTTTTATGCTTCATCAATGTCGTCGTCGTGAAGGTAGTAATAATGGGCTTCCACGAGGAATGAAATGTTATCCCACTCAATTCATGAGGTTTCCTTACTATAAGGACCTAAAAATAG
>SNQJ01S0028201.1:3773-16657 GCA_010110895.2 Picea sitchensis | reverse complement strand
ATGAATATTTTAATCTGCCAAACTCTTGACTTGCCATTTAAACACATAGTAGCAGCAATCACCATTTCAACTCATATGACACTGTGGGATAAACAAACCATTTAACAAAATGAAAGAGCATTCATGTGATTGTACACGTCTAATTATTCTGAATCTAAACATTAATGGTGTTGAGCTATCAATTGAATACAAGGAGTCAACAACAGTGTGCCCAATCCCATTTTTCAAATTGACCATCATGCAACAAAACCATATTGCCTAAAAACTCATGACCATATCTGATGGCACAATCAATGGTATCCATAGCATATACAGTGGATGGCCATGCCATAATTATCACGATTGCAATACTCCCATTTGGCATTTTAAAACACACAGTCACATCAATCATTAACTCAACCTAACATGTTGTAGGAAGGCCACAAATAGCCACACATCATGAATGAAGAATTGTTCTGACTTAATCAATTAAAACTAATGCAGGGTTAACAAAAATAATCACAATGTAAGAGACAACGACTATGTATTCAATCCATTTCTCCAATCGACCAATTAGCCATACTGAGCTTATCAATTTGATTGTTATAATAATCAATTGTAGTGATTCAATACCAATAACCAAAACCGTTGTCAACATAATCGACAGAGACAAGCCAACGATATAAAACTTTCGACGATGCACCACCAACTCATAACCATCAACCATGTATCCACCATGACATAATAGGCATCATTATTCAAAAGCCGAGATTTGAGTAATCAAGGGTTCACTCTGTGGACCAACATAGGGGAACTGGAGTTGACTCCCAACAATGGATAAGAACCTTTGAGACCATACGATGAACACACAGGGTATACCACCGATAACCTCGCAGACATGGTGAGATGGGAGAGACTGTGAGCAGAGGAGCAAGGCTTCATTTTTGTCTTGTAATAACGCCGAGAACACATAGGATATAACCCTCGTGGTTTTCCCAATAAACCAATTAACCATGCTAAGATAAAAAAGATTCGAGAAAAATAAATATAACCCATTGTGCAACCATCATTAGCATGAACGAACCCATACTCAGGCGAACTATACGTGGTGACACAAGGTGATTCAAACCCAACAACCCCATAATAGAAAAATGATTGGGCATGGTGAGGGGACAGGCAACAATTTGGGACTGAATGGAACCCTCCACCCACAACCAATAAGGACGACAAAGAGCCTTCATGGATACTAATACTCAGAAAAATCAATGAACATGTCACTTCAACCATCATTGCAATGAAAACCACACAAAACATCCATTTCGGAGAAATATCACAAGTTTACACAGTTTCCAGTCTCAAGAAAACACAGACCCATACATCACTGAGCCAATATCTATTTCATAACCAGGGCGGGTTCATGGATGGAAAAAAAATACATACCTATAACCAAAAGTCTTAAAAATACGAGCTTGGTCGAGCGGTTCTCCCTTTGCCTAAAAATCAGAGTTTAACCATAGTAGAACACAATTGAACAATAGCCAAGCTAGGGTGACAGCCAGTGGGAGGGTTATGGAGTGACGTGAAGTAAATGCACGTCGCTTCCATTTCATTAATTCATTCAATTAAACAATGCATCAAAACCATCATCCAAAATGCGCCACCATATTAACCATTTCCAAACATACCTTAACGCATATCAAACCTGCCTTTACATGAATTAATATATCTCATATCCATTTACATCTTTAGTTTGGATTAATACCATTTCACTTAACCCCAAAAGTATAATGCAACATCGTATAGCATAGTAACATAGTTCATATCTTGTGGATTTTGTTCATGTTGCTCTATTTCTTTTCAATTGCTCTTATTTGTTGTTACTAGCATATATCTTTTGTAGGTGGCACCAGTAATAATTCAAGGAGTAAATGGCAAGGAAACAATGGATATCATAAGACATTTCAACATCACATCATAGCCTATAGAAACAGAGCAAACATGCATTATCCCTCGTCCATTTGTCGCGAATAGAACCAACATTGATCATCAATCATGATCAAACCTGTAGGCAATGTTGAACAACAGTAAAAAAACATCAAATAAGAACCAGATTTGATCCTCCAATATACAAGGGGGTCCCACCTAGTAGTATTATATATATAATTAGCTTATAATTAAAAGGCTTTAGCAATGCTTTTCAGGCGAAATCCTTGTTGAGATTTTAATCGTCAACAAACTGGTGACTCCACAGGGAAATTTGTTTTCAACAAATTTAGAACTCAGAACTCATGGTTTCGCAGAACAAGAACAATAGATTAAGAAGATATAACCAGAATGATTATGCAACAGGGGGAAGTGAGCGGATTTAATGGAAAAATGACTGGGAATTTAGGAATAACTCATGGAAAATGTTAAGTATGAAGGGGTTTATCCTTGTATGCATAATCATTGAACCAGATTTTTCTCTTTACTTCAAGGAGAAAAAATAACAGACTTGCTCTTTTTTTTCTCAAATGGACGGAAAAATGGAAAGAAGAAGTGGGAGATAACCAATTTCTTATAAGACGACAGTGAAAGCAGATAACAAATTCAAGTGTGCCTTTAGGGGAAACATCGTAACAACTGTGTAATATTGATTGTTATTGACTAACAATATCTTGTAGGAGTGTCACTGTGGTAGAACTGATCCAAAATCTTATTCTTGACTAAAGTCAATTTAAAAAGATGAAAAAGCAATAAAAATCGTAACATAATGAAATTGCAAAATTTAAAACAGTATAAATAAAATGACAAAAATTTAAAAGCAGTAGGAAATGTCTAAAACAAAAAGCATAAATGACATTATTGTAAGACAAAAAAGAAAAATAGTGAAAAAATGAAAGCATATCTAAACTACTAATCTATAGAAAACCCAAACAACATTAGAGCTTTTCAAGTTGGTTCCACATAATGCTTCAAGTGAGAACCGTTAGTGCTATAGGAAAACAATCGTTCCTGTAAATATTTTAGAATGTAAGATTTAGTACCTAAGACAAAAACGATTTTGAAAGGACCCAGCCATAATTTTTGAAATTTTGAATGTCTTCCCCTATCAACGTGAGCTAAATCCCATAGAAAAACTTTTTCATTGACCTTAAATTTGATAGTGTTGACACTCTTGTTGAAATATTTCTTAATAGTTTGTTGTCTCCTTTTAATATTATCCAAAGCGAACATCCTTTGCTCTTCCAAAGCTAGGAGTGCGTTTATCCTTTGTGAAATATCAGAAGAACTTAATTCTTCGATCTATAGCATCCAGATTAAGGAAGAAAGTTCTAGCTCAGTAGGTAAGAGGGATTCTTGACCATAGACAAGATGAAAATGGGTGCAACCAATGCTTACCTTGGTGGTAGTTTGATCTGCCCAAAGGGCGTAATTTAGGAGAGTGTGTCATTGACAAGGCTTATCTTCGATGAGCCTTTTGATGATTCTTACCATATTTTTGTTGGTAGACTCAGCCTGCCCATTTCCTTGGGGATAATAAGTTGATAAGGTGAAATGCTTGACCCCCAACTTAGCTAAAAATTGGGCCATCTTAATAGAAATTAAAGCGAGACCATTGTCTATAATAATCTCCAATGGAAGACCAAATTTGGAAAAAATGTTATTTTCAAGGAAAGTAATTATTTGATCATTTGTTGAATACTTAAGTGGGACAACTTCAGCCCATTTTGTAAAATAGTTCATGGCTGTCAAAATAAAAACTTGTCCAGTTGAAGATGGAGGATTAATAGGACCATGTTGATGTGCGAAATTGATCGCTCGTCAACTAGAAGAGTGAATTCGGTCTGGGGTTGTCTAATTAACCCAAGTCGTTTGGATTAATTCACTCTGACGGGTTTAATGGCTCCATTGGCCAATCTAAAGTCCTAAGGGAAATGAAAAAGAAATAAAAAAAAAACTCACTAAATACTAATCACTGAAATATATATGTACACCTATATATATATATATATATATATATACAGTTTATTTAAACAATATTTATATGATAGACCTAATTTATCTAATTCATATATACAACATCTACAAATAATGAGTTTTAATCTGAACTCATAAAAAAACGAATGTAAAATGGTTCTTTTAATGACAGTAATAAAGAAAGCAAACGTATTATTTGTTTTCTTGTTTATATGCATTCACAAGATCAAATATTAAACTACTTAATTGAACAAAAAGATATAGATAGTGAAAATTATACTGTATATAAAAGCTTCTATAATATGCAAACAAATGAAATAAAAGAACAGACTAACCTATTAATCATTTGAAGAGTATGCGTCCAACTGTTTGTGTAAATCGTGCATCAGTCCATCCATGAGATAAATTTGCTGTGCATCTTAACACTGTTTGGTACAAAAGCTAAACTGTGCATTGACTGGTGTATTCAATTAATAAAACGATAAGACGCAAAATAATTATAGTGATATAATAGATCACAAGCGATAACACATAAGATAAATCCTATAGTTATAGGTTGCATTTAATCAATCGACGTATTTAAGGTAAACCTCATAACATGAATTGAAGTATCATTCAATTGTTTTGATAAAACTGAAGCATAAAATCATGAACCATGAAGAAAACTATCTTGACAACCAAAAGAACCTGCGAAGACGAAAGCTATCTATAGTCATTCAATTATTAAGATAAACAAACTATAGATCATAACAACATTCACAGATGACTAAAGCATAAAGTAAATATTTGTTATGTCTAAATTCGAGTATAAACTGTTAACAATAAGCCCCAGGCCAAGATGCCTTAGTTTACAAAAATGATAGGTTTATAAAGGCCTCAGGAAAGATAATTGTTTCTGTTCCCGAGATCATATATTTATTACAAAAATAAAGGGGGATGCAACCACCCTGATCCTACTAAATCCTCCAAAACTAATAGCAGTTCATTTCTATTCATACAAAATGCATGACTATAAGGTCTCAAGGATGCCTCAGATATGAGTTGCTGAATATCGTGAAAGAAAAGGAAAATAGGAAGATTTTAGATACATTTTCAACCACTACTTTACACAATTTGAATTAATATAACTGGCTACAAAATCTTGCAATTCTGTAGCTAGTTATTATAGTAAATGAAATACAAATAAAACAACCTAATTTTAACCATATAATCCTATTTTTAAATGAAGAATCATACCTCCAACTAATAAAATCCAATCATATCAAGCAACCTTGGAATTCACAATGGCTGTTGCAACCTCCATGTTTTTAAATACTACGTTGCTCGTTGTCTTTATACACTTTTATTTTCCTTGAATAACCGATTCGAGTCTTTGGTTTTTGCTCGTTAAAACATCAATCTGATCCTTTAAAGCCTTAATCCATGACTGTAGGATAGGGATATCAGTATAATATCTATCGATCCATGATAGACAGACTTCACAATTTGACTATGCAACGGTTGCATGGGAACAAACTTGGTTGTGAACCGGAGCACCCTTCATACCGACAATGGATTCATTAATTAATTTGACACCAGGAAACTCTGGATTATTTTTAAGGAGGTAAATTGTCAACAAAATCATAGGGCTGATCAAGGTGTGGCTCGAATGACTGAAAGTCTTCTGCAGCGAAGAACCTTTCGATTTCAGAGTCTGAGATTTCATGGACTTCGATCATACTAATTGAACTCGGATGACAATTTTACTTGCTACGAAGTCTCCTAGAAATTAGCCTACCAACTCTTTTGTTTTTGAAATTGATATCAATATTACTCTTAGATATCTTTCCTGTAGGTTTCTTTACATTTTTACCACAGTCGTTTGGATGTGTAATCTGCTGACAAGCCTGTTCAATGACCTTTGGATCGATCAAGGGTTCGTTGTTAGGAGGAGAGACACAAGTCTGGGGAGGTGAGAGAGATGTCGTCAGGTGGACAAGGGTCTCCTCAACCACGAGTTTACCTACCTCCCCCATATTAGGGTTACCATAGCCATTTCGGGTTATGAATGAATCCCAGCTATCATTTTGTGCCTCTAATTGATGTATGAGAAGGATTTTAAGTAGGTCATGATGAAAAAAGGCTAGAGTTTGACCACTGTTTTTTGTATCTTTTCCCCATTTTATAAAGACTCCTCAGTAAGTAATATGACATATTCAAAGGGAAACCCATAAAAATCATAAGCAGACACAAATGGTATAAAAATACAAGCCCGAAACATCCCTCACAGGTAACAAATTTCTTTACCACAACGAGCAAATCGTGCCACTGGGATTTTAGGAAGGAAATGGGCATACCTTTATCACAACTTGTTATTTTCCGAGATGAAAATAGCAGGGTCCAAGGAATTTCTTCCACTTTTGCGTTTTTAAACCACCTTTGACCGCTTGCTGGTAACCCTGTGGCTTGACTCAGGAACTCCTTGGTAACCTCCAGTTTCACATCACCAACTTTCTCTCTACAACCATCAAAGGAGAACGCGAATTCTTGGGCAACTTGTAAATTGAAACCCTGAAATTTCCTAATGAAAACGAGCCAGCCACTTCTCTCCAAATCTTTTCTGGTATCGTCATATAAGAGTAGCGTTTGAAGGCCATTTGGTTCAACTCTCACAACATGATCCATGATGGATGAAAGGGTTACGAAATAGGCATAGCACAAAGAGATGGTTTGCAAAGACAATCCAGAGCCATAACCCGCACCCATGACATTCAAACAATGAATGGTGTATGAACATAACTCATAACGATTAGATGACAATTATTGAAACACATGCAAAGAGGGTTTGAAAAGCCCAAGGGAAGTCTTGGGGATGATGTTTGCCTGCACATCATAACGCCACCTTTGCAACTAGTACGAGTCTAGGACCAAAACATTAAAATGAAAAATGAGTGCGCGCATTGTGGGTTCTATCACAAGGTTTGGGTGAGTCAAAAATCCAAGACTTAACAAAAGAAATGTAAAGCCAAAAACCAAACAAAACCATACCAAAAATCAAATCGTGGGGGTCTTTCGATTCATGTAAACATCAATCTCTAAACATGTTTGATGTTGAAAGGACCGAAACAAAGAGAGTAACTCTTCATGGAAAGGAACCAAATTCATTAATAAACTGAAAGAACAACTTGCCTTTGACGACATTTTAGAACAAAAAGGTAACACAGTCGCAAATTTTCATGCTTCGTATTCATGCTTCCAGTCATGAACGAAGCATGAAAATATAATAATAGGAAAAGCGACAACTTACAACCGTTGTTTCGAAAATTGCGTCATGAAGAGTAATAAAAACAAATGACTTTGGTTAGGAAACTATGTAGATCAATTAATTGATATAAAAAGTCAACAACATATTGAGCTGCCAATAATGGCGACATGCTGGGAGAAACAATTATCTCTACAATATGAACTAGTTCGGGTTAGAGAATTCTGAAAAACTTCAAATCGAAGAACAACTGCAAGATTATTTGAACATCTTTGAAAAGAACATGACACAGCCTAGTTTCAGATACCTTTCATTTAAAAGAATGAAACCTGGTGACAAACTTAACAAAAGAAAGCCACGATGTTAAGTTAAAATCTCCAATAATGTTGACAGGGCCACTACTTCCAGCAGACGTCCATAGCCATGACAGGGATGTCAATTAACCCACTCTGACGTCTCTATCCTACCCAAGAAATTTCAAATCAAAACGAAGGATGCTTATGGCCAACACAAGGTTTATACTTGAGAATTTTCTTTTACCTGACATTGCTTCGCTGCCAGAGAGCCTGTTCAGTACCCCAACGAAGTTATCTTGGCATCATGCATGCATTTACCCGCTGCCATCGGACCTTTTCAGTGTCCTGGTGGGTTTACAAACACTTCCCATAGCTCTCTGAGAGTTTATTCAGATTCTGGTATGGTTTTAAGGATATTCAATAGAGCTGGGTGACGTTGAAAATTCTAGTTTTTTAAACAAAACTTAATATTTCCACAGGCCTTTAAATTTTTCTAGCAAACCTTCATCAAGATCTAAAAAGCAATTCATTGATAGAACTAATTTTCAAGGATCGGGAGATATCATTGAGTTTCTTTCTTAAAGAGAAGGGACAGTGTAAAGAGACCTTTTATAGATATTCGTGAATGCTTTCAAGTGCATATTGAAACTAAGGAATCGACTTTCAAACAAATGACACCTTTAACCGGCCTACAATTTCAGAGAAGGACAGCAATAGATGTTCCAACAGCCTTTGACAACCATTTTCGAGATGATGTATTCTGTTTCTCTTTGTCTGAGCTAGACTGTAATACAGTGATATTTGAATCAAAAGGACCGATTAACTAAAATGNATGCATGCATTTACCCGCTGCCATCGGACCTTTTCAGTGTCCTGGTGGGTTTACAAACACTTCCCATAGCTCTCTGAGAGTTTATTCAGATTCTGGTATGGTTTTAAGGATATTCAATAGAGCTGGGTGACGTTGAAAATTCTAGTTTTTTAAACAAAACTTAATATTTCCACAGACCTTTAAATTTTTCTAGCAAACCTTCATCAAGATCTAAAAAGCAATTCATTGATAGAACTAATTTTCAAGGATCGGGAGATATCATTGAGTTTCTTTCTTAAAGAGAAGGGACAGTGTAAAGAGACCTTTTATAGATATTTGTGAATGCTTTCAAGTGCATATTGAAACTAAGGAATCGACTTTCAGTCAAATGACACCTTTAACCGGCCTACAATTTCAGAGAAGGACAGCAATAGATGTTCCAACAGCCTTTGACAACCATTTTCGAGATGATGTATTATGTTTCTCTTTGTCTGAGCTAGACTGTAATACAGTGATGTTTGAATCAAAAGGACCGATTAACTAAAATGAAAACAAAACAAAACAACAAAGAAAAATTGGAAAGCAAAGAAATCCAAACAGAAAAATATGTACAGAGGGTGTATCGGAGAGTCGTTAGGTAAAATAACTTTTGAGAGCTTGGCCATTCATCGGAAAGGTGTCTAGCTGTCCCTCTAGATTCTGGAGGCGGAAAGAACTAGGACCTAGTTTTTCAGCAATTAAAAATGGTCCCAACCACAAGTTTTGAAACTTAGTATGCTCTCCTTTCCTCTCATGAGGTTTGTCCCATTTAAGGACAAGATCACTTACCTCAAAATTTATGTCTGAGGCAGAATTGGAATCAAACCAGTTTTTGACAATGAGTTGATGTTGATCCAATTTTCGTTTTGCTTGAGCCATTACTTCTTCTAATTTTAGCAAGGCATTAATCCGACTTTCCAAGGGAGGACAGTCTTCTTCCTGCACCTTCTGCGATAATTGCAAAGATGGGAGAAGGACATGTGGCGGAAGAATCGCTTCCATTTCGTAAATGAGAAAAAAGGGGGAATTACCAACAACAGTTTTAGGAGTTACCCTATCATCCCAGATTGCATTAAATAGTGCATTATGCCAGTTTTTGTGGTTTTCAGAGACCGTTCTCTTGATGATCTTGATCAGGTTTTTATTAGTTGATTCCACCAAACCATTGCCTTGGGGTTAATAGTTGGCAGAGTATTTTAATTTCATTCCTTTCTCTAAAGAGAAATCACTCATTTTGAGAGACGAAAAATAGGAAGCATTATCAAATACTAGGCATTCAGGAATACCAAAACGAATGATAATATTTGAATTCAGGAAGGATATTACCTGGCTGGTGTTTACATCTTTTAATGGCCCATCCTCAGACCATCTGGTGAAATAATCTGTGGCTGTTATGATGTATTTATGTTTCTACGAGGATGTTGGGTTGATTGGGCCTATAATATCGAGGCCCCATTGCTGAAAATGGGACTCTACCAAAACTGGTTGCAGTGGGAATGCTGACTTCTGTACTCGTCCAGATGCCTTTTGATAGATTACACACTTGCTGCATAAGGCATGGGCGTCTTTAAAAAGAGTAGGCCAATAATAACCTGCTCTTAATACTTTGTGGGCAGTGGTGTCTCCACCGAAATTCCCACCAGCTTCCCCTGCATGTAATTCCAATAAGACTTTTTTTGCTTCATCATTTTCAAGACAATGCATAAGTATTCCATCGAAATTTTGGTGAAACAAAATACTGTTTACCAGCTGAAAAGAAACAGATTTTAATCTCAATGTTCTCCTCCTTTTTGGATCAAGGTGCCAGGAGATGATCTGTGTATTAGATAAAACTTGATGTCATCATACCAAGGACTGGTAAGGTTTTGTGTACAACAAATTTGATTTTGTTTATGTTGGTCTTGAAGTGACATATCAGTTTCATTCTGTTGTTCTTTAGTTGAATCAACAACCAATTTACATAAACCTTGGCCTCTAACAATTTGTGCTAGGGTAATCTCTATGTCGTACTCTTGTAAGGATGTGACCCAATTTGCCCTTTTTTCACCCAGTTCTTTCTACACTAACAAATTTCTGACAACAGGGTAAGGGACAATGATTTTCATCATGGATTTCAGTAGATAAGATCAAAAGTGTTTTACCGCTTTAAAAACAGCATAAGCTTGCTGATCTACTGCTGGGTAATTAAGTTCTTCTCCCTTAAAGGCTGAGCTCATAAAGGCAATTGGGACTTCATTGTTTTCAACATTCTTTTGGGTTAGGACAACATCATAATACCGATCAGAGACAAACGTGTAGAGAGTGAAGTCTCACAAAAAATCAGGGCTCATTAGAGAAGGAGCTTCTACTATAGCCTTTTTTATTGAGTCAAAAGCCCGACTTTCTAAAGGTCCCCAATGGTACTGTACATCCTTTTTTATTAAACTTTGTAATGGTCTGACCATTTCTGAAAAGCTGGGGATGAACCTCCTAACAAAATTTATCTAACCTAAGAAAGACTGCATGGAATTTTTGGAAGAGGGAGGGGGCAGTTTTGAAATGACTTGGGTCCTTTCAGGGTCAATAATCATCCCTTCATTTGATACAATGAATCCAAGGAGCTTACCTTGTTCTACTACAAAGACAATTTTTTTAGGATTTAAAGAATTACCGTATTTACGACATCGTTGTAGAACAGATCTTAGATGAGCTAGATGATCTCAGTTATTTTTTGAGAAGACAATGACGTCATCTAGATAAAATACTACAGATTGATTTATTAAACCATGGAAAACGATATCCATTGCTCTCTGAAAGGTGGAACCGACATTTATGAGCCCAAAGGGCATCTTCCTATAAGCATAGGTACCCCATGGAGTACGGAAAGTGGTTTTGAGCTGGTCTAGGGGAGACATAAGGACTTGGTTATACCCTAAAAAATCATCTAGCAGCGATAATCTTTCAGAACCAGATACTTGTTGAAGGATCTGTTCCATGGGAGGAACAGGGTAGTTGTCTTTATCAGACGCTCAGTTTAAATTTCAGAAATTGACACATAGTCGAATTTCACCACTCTTCTTCCTTACAGGGACAAGATTAGAGACCCACTGTGTATGTCTTACTGGGAAGATTATTTTAGCATTCAAGAGTTTGTTTAATTCTTTCTTGACTGTTGGTTCAAGTTTTGGGTGCATCTTTCTTAACTTCTGTTGAAAAGGTTGGGTCTGGAGTTTCATGGGAATAATGTGTTGTATGATGTTAGGATCAAAAGTCTTTAGGTCGTCATATGTCCAAGCAAAGACATCTTTAAATTCCTTAAACAACTTAATAAATGCTATCTTTTCTTGCTCAGAACATCCCAACCCCAAATTGATGCACTGTGGGTTATCTTTAGTTCCTATATTTACTTTTTTGTGTGTCAAGGAAGAACTATTCATTTTACAATTCACTGATTTTATGAATTTATCGTGAAGATCATAAAATTTTTCTAATCTAACCACAGATTTTGGGATAGAGTTTACCATATCTGATGTAGACTCTGGGGATCTTGGATATGGTATTATCGTAAAATCATGAAGGTTTTCATCGTGAGTACCTTTGTCGATAACTGCGCCTTGGAAAGTCTCTTCCATGTGCATAAAACTGATGATCTATTGATCGTCATCGAGGACTCTCCAATTTGTAATGTTGTCCGGGATGGATGGTCTGAACAATAACTCGACGAAAAACGCATTCGGAGAAAGGAATTCTGCAGGAAAAAGTTTTGAGGTGACATTAGCTAAAAAATTAGCCTCAGAATTATTCAATCTTTGAATAGAATTAATGTTAAACGCATAAAATTTGTTCATTAAATTCCATACCTCAATCTGATATCTTTTCAGGTGTGGGGATAAATAGTGGATAGAAGTTTTTACCTGTTTAACCACAATTTTTGAATCACCAAAGACAGTCAAATTCTGAATCCTCAAATCTAGTGCTTTTCTGAGACCTTGCAGGAGTGCCTCGTATTCGGCTGTATCGTTTATGCATTCAAATTTTAACCGGAAAGCGATCAAAGTTTTGTTACCTGTTGGATCAATGAGCACACACCCTGCACCATCTCCTTCCTTAGATTTAGATCCATCGAAGTAAGGAGACCAGATTTCATTTTTGTCAGGCGTATGTGACCACTGAGAGAAGGTTGTTGACTGTGTGCAGGTCATAATTTCGGACTGCTATTCCGGGTCAGTAATGGTAGAAGTTTCAACCATGAAATTGCCGAAAAAAGTGTCCATCCCTTGTATTTTAGGTGAGTTGGCAGAAGTAGTGAATGGTTCATTAGGATCATTTAAATCAGTTACCATGAACTTAAGATAACGCTCACGATTTACCTTGATTCTGTTAGGCTTTCCATTCTCGGGAAGACACAAGTGAGACCAATCCGTTGCAAAATAACCATGTAGTTGTTCGGACCAATCTCTACTTAAAAAAAGCCATATACTTTGGGGATATCAACGACAATAATATCAATAACTTGATGGACTTTAGGATTAGATGATAATTTGATTAGCACATTTTTTAATTCACCTATTACTTTAAC